>CM076571.1:19190541-19340393 GCA_034641835.2 Pinus albicaulis
GAAGGTTTACCATGCCATAGCTCATAGGGTGTCTTGTCACTGTTAGGTATTAAATGAGCTTTGTTTAGAATATGTAATGCTGTGTGTACAGCTTCTTCCCAAAAGGTTTGAGAAATATTATTCTCTTGCATCATGGCTCTGGCAATTTGTTGAACAGATCTGTTTTGTCTCTCTGCTACTCCATTCTGCTGAGGTGTCCCTGCAATAGTAAATTGTTGTTTTATGCCATGTTAATTGCATAGGTCTGCAATATCATAATCAGTGAATTCTCCTCCTCTATCTGATCTGATACATTTTAGCTTGCATCCAGTTTGATTTTCGGCTAATTATTTGAATGTCTTAAACTTTTCTAGTGCTTCTAATTTGTTCTTGAGAAAAGCAACCCATGTCATTCTGGAGAAATCATCTATTATCAGCATGAAGTAGGATTCTCCACTTGGTGTTTTAGTTCTTGCAGGTCCACACAGATCCATGTGCACAAGCTGGAGTGGTCTTCTTGTTGATGGCTCATCTTTAGATTTAAAGGATGTGCGAGTCTGTTTCCCCAATTGGCAAGATTTGCATATGGTATTTGAAGGCCTTTTTATTTCTGGCATATCTCTGACAGCTTTCTTCTTGCTCATTCTGATGATATGGTCGGAGTTGAGATGTCCCAATCTCCTATGCCATAACCATGACTCCTCAAGTTTGCTAAGATGGCAGACTTCATCTTCCTCTTTCACTATGTACACATTACTCTCTGTTCGAACACCTTTGAGCAGAGTCTTTCCTGTTGTGCTTGACCTGACTACACAATCTTGTGCTCTAAGAAGAACTTCACAGCCTTTGTCACACATCTGACCGACACTCAGTAAATTTTCTTTAAGCCCATCTACAAATATTACATCTTGGGCCTTTCCTCTTCCATTATCTATGCTGACTGAGCCTTTTCCCTTGATCTTACCTGATTTATCATTGCCAAAAGTAACATTGCCAGATTTCTTTTCATCAAGAGTTATAAACTTGCTTTTGTCTCCAGTCATATGTTTTGAGCATCCACTGTCGAGGTACCACTGGCTTTTCAGGTCTTGAGCAGTTAGGGCCAGGTCACATTTATTCTCCTTATTTATCCACTAGAAGCACCCTTTTGTTTGGTATCTTTTGTGGGATGATGGACTACATTTTCTTAGAGGACATTTGGAAGGTATATGTCCAACTTGATTGCATACACAACATTTGATCATAATTTTTGCAGAGTTATGAGTATGAACAAAATTTCTTCTAATCATAAACCTCCTTGAGGTGTTAAACATCAATATTTGTCCATACTTTCTACATTCAATGATTTTATGACCAAATTCCTTATAGTAAAAGTAGTAACCATAGAAGTTATTTGCATACCTGATGTAAGGTTGTCTCTTCCATTTGTTTGCTTGAGGCAGTCTCTTCAATGTTTGCATCTTTTGCTAGTTTGAATTCCTCCTTCTTGCATGACAATATGCAAAAATGTGTCCCAACTTGTGGCAGACATAACAAGTGGCATTCTTCATTGGAGGGAAGAATCTTCTTTGATGGTTTCCAAATTTTACATATTCAGAGGTCTTCATATTTATTACATTCTTTGCTACTAGTGGTTTCTTCTGATCTCTGTCTTCCTTATTGCAGATTTCTTCTTTTGTAGGAATTGTTTGAGCTACTTCATCATTCTTCTTTGCTTTTACAAAAATAATATTTTTGTTTTCCTTTTCTTTGCCTTTACTCGATTCTCCTTCATAGCCTATTCCTGTTTTTATCATTGGGGATCTTTGAGCAACCAGAATTTCATTCAACTTACTAGAGCTTGTTTGAGAAGAGTTTATAAGCACTGTCCTTTGAACATTTTCTAGTTTCTTCCTGAGACATACTACTTCTTCTTCCAGTTTCTCTTGTTCTCAAGTTTTATCCTTGATTTGCCGAAGTAACATGTCTTCTATATTCTTGGCTTCTTCAAGCTCTACCTTTAGCTGCATGAGGACTTCTAAGTTTTTTTCTTCTCTTACATACTTAAGAAGAATGTCCTTTTGTTTTCTACACTTCAGTTTGAGTCTGTCAATCTCTTCCAGAGCACTTCTTAGCTCCCCCTCAAGGTCGAATTCCCCTTCTTCTTCTTCATCTTCTAGCAGGAGTCCTTCAAGATCTTCTATGGCCATCAATAAGAATTCAGAGGTTCCTTCTTCACTTGAGGGTTCATCTGAATCTTCAGATGTACTGCTGTCTTGTTGAGCATAGAAGGATTTTCTGCTGAACTTCTTTCCTTTCTGCCAGTTCTTTGATTTATGTTTCTCCGACTCTTGAGCCTGATTCCTTATTTTCTTGTGAGGACACTTAGTAGCATAATGTCCCACTCTTCCACAGTTAAAGCATTTGAAGGGGAGTTTACCTTTGTATTTCCCTGAGCCTCTATCCAATTTCTTAACAAACTTTTCCTCTTCTTCATCCGAGCAAGAGCATATGTCTCCCTCTTCTTCTTTCTTCTTTTCTGTTTTAAAGGCTGCTTCCCTCGTACTTGGCTTCTTCTGTGGGAGCCTCATTTCATAGGCTGTTAGATTTCCAAGTAGCTAGCTCATGGTCAAGGTCTCCCAATCAGATGTTTCTTCTATTGCAGACACCTTTAGATTAAACCTGGATGGAAGAGACCTCAGAATATTTTGCACAATTATACTTTCTGGTATTTTTTCTCCAAGAGCTTTCATATTGTTAATAATTTCTGCAGCTTTTAGGAAGAAACTGGCAATGTCTTCATCATCATTCATTTTTAAGTTTTCAAACTGGGCTCTATATACTTGAAGTTTGCGTCTTTACTTTCTTTGTCTCCCCATGTATGTTCTCAAGAGTATCCTATATTTCTTTGGCGCTTTATGCATTACTTTAATAAACTCTGCCTTCACACAATTTATTCGTAATGGCATTCATGGTTTTTGCATTAGCCACAAAATCTTGTTTTGTTTCTTTTTCTCTCGTGTCGGGGCTTGCATTTGGGGCATATCCTCTAATTCCACAAGAGTCTAATTCTCTATTCCTGCACACATTATGTATGTCCTCATTCCCTGATTTTCCGTAAAGCATAATTTTCACTCAAAGAAGAAAGGGGCTTTATCGCTGAGCATCCTTCTTTACTAGCCATCTTGGAACCTAGGATCTCCTTTCAGCTTGTTAGACTTGAACAAGGACCCCCGTCCGATACCAATTGTTGAACCCTTAGTTAAACCGAGAGGGGGTGGGGGGAATCGCCTTAACACCGCATACGTGCCAATTTGTCACCGTCCCTGCAATCCCCATCCCGCACATTGGAGGGCTCATTCTGTGACCTGTGGGCAGAGTTAAGACTTGAAAATAATTTCATTGCATCCCTCTGAAGATGAGCTTTAATTTCCCTGAAGACATCTCCCTGCAAAAAACCCTAAAAATAGCTCTTTTTCCATTGGCGCGGTTCCATAGTTAAGCCCTCGCGCCAAGAGGGAAATCCTCCAAAGAGGGTGTGCCAATTGGTGCTCTGTCATAGAGTTGTACCCACGCCAACCATATTAAGAGGTGTTTTTAAAAAAATAAAAGGCGGAAGTTTCATCCTAACAAATTACTGGGCTGCTTTCTATCTTGAGTTGGGAGGTTTGGCTACGGATTTCCATGGAGAGGAAGTGGTTTGCCACCTCTCATGGAAGCTTCCTTGATGATAGGGCCAATCCCATAATTATAGGGATCCCAAATCCCCTTCCTCCTTCTATAAAAGCTTGCCAATTTCCATTTGCAAGCTAGTTCCAAAGGGTGGCAAAAGCCTTCTTGATTCCCTAAGGCCAAATCCGAGCAAGGATACTATTGCCAAGTATCCGGAGGGAGAGGCTTGTCCCATCCCTGACAGGCTTTATTGAGACATGCTAGCCGACGAATTCGCTAAAGGAGAGGTTGCGCTCGAAGCTACGGTTGTATTTCCTCCTTTTCTTTTGACTCTTTAATGATAAGCGACTATCGGTTATGGTTCCACTCTTGTTCTTGATCATGTTCATGAGTTATGTCCTCTTCGACTGATATATAGTTGTATGTACTGGATTTTATGCTTGCGTTTGTGTTGTTTCTTGCATGTGCAGGTGTCCGATCATGCATATCGTGAGGGTTGTGATCTGTCAGGGCGAAGGAACGGGAGCACCACCTCTTCTACAAACGACAGCGTTGGATTGCAGGTAAGCCTTCCTTGCAAGTCGGTTTATTTACAATTAGGAACCTGCACTATAGCATGTTTGATTGTTGCTAGACCCGATCTGGGCTAGTAGGGATCGCCTCTGTCCACAGAGGGGATTTACCTCCTCAACAATTTGGTGACTCCACTGGGGATCGAACCCAGAATCTCTGGTTTCAAAAAATCTTGCCTGATGCCCCTCGGTCCGAAACCTCTAAGGCTCCACCTACCCCCGCAGTGGATGGTGTCATTGGTTATGTATCTCAGAATTTGAAGAAGTCTTCGAATGGGAAGCAGAAGTCTAATTCTTCCAACAATACTCCTGCTACTCCCGCCTCATCAGATTCTGGCAAAACCGCGGAGGTGAACGCCGTTCAGGCCAATCCTACGGAGAAAGCATCCAAAGGGAAAAAGAAGGGAAAAGGCAAATCCAAATTTGATGCCCCGAGGCCAGAATCCAAATCTCGTACTGAGGATGGTTCTCAGCGTAAACCGAAGTACCCCTGCCTCATTTGCGAAGGAGACCATTATACTAAGGATTGTCCACGACGATCCGAAGTTAGTCAACTTCTCAAGGGCTCAAAAGGGACTCTGACAGTTCTTAAAGAGCCATTCCCATCTCAGCAGACCCAGATGATTGAACAGTCGTCACCATCTACACCATTTGGGTCCCAAGTTTTCATGATGAAGGTTGCTGCACCTATTTCTGTCGCTACGCGTTCGAAGGACTACAACGAATCGTGGCAGGCACCCGGGAAGGTAGTTGCGGATGGACCGCCTCCCCCACCTGTCTCTGGTTCGTTGGAAATCGAGAAGCCTACTCCTGAACCCGTTGTGAAGCCACCTTCTAAAGGTGTTCTTTGAAGATCTTCTTATAATCTGAATGCTCATGCCGCTCAACACTACAGCATTGTTGAGGATTTCGCACAGGCACCCTCTTCTATGTCTGCACTAGAAGTTCTTCAAATTTGTCCTTCGCAACGAAAGGATTTATTTTCTGCGATCGGTGGCATTGATCCCGCCGATTCGAGTCTTCTCACCTTCGATTTAGAGAATTTCTCCCCCCGACTTCCACATCAGATAGCTCTTGTTATTCAAGTTGGGATTAACAGTCTTAACATCCATAGGGCCGTTGTGGATGAAGGTGCTTCTACCTACGTCATGTCATCCGCTTGCTGGAAGGCCATTGGCTCTCCAGCCCTTGCGTCATCTCCCAATGCCCTAGAGGCATTTGATGGTCAGGAATCCAAACCCCTGGGTGTTCTCGAGAATTTAGCGATCACTTTACAGGGGAAGACTGTCAACGTAGAAGTAGAAGTAGTCGACGCCAGGCTCAACTACAATATACTTCTTGGCTGCAGCTGGACCCATGCCATGCTATGTGTGCCATCCACCATCTTTCAACTTCTTAAGTTCCCTCATGAGGGAAAAATCGTCACGGTGGATCAGTTGTCCTTCTTCACCTCTACTTCCAAGAATAACGTACCATACGTGGATCAGATTCTGAATCCCCCTGACAGTGTAGGACCCGGTCTCTTCAAAGACCCCGTCCTCATGGGTATCTTTCCCACACCACCACTGCACACCGCTCAAGTTAACATGATTTCCAGGTCCAATGACCCCTGGCTTATTCCTACGCCTGAGCAGTTGTTTGAGTTTGGAGAATCAATGCCATTGACTCCAGTAGAGATCAGCTACTGTGAAATTGTTGCCACATCTGATCCTCCACCTCCTCAGCATGCTCCTTTGAGCATGGCTCTCGACGTCTACTCTCAATCCCCCTGGCTTGGTTAGGCCGATTCACCTGATCCTCTCAAAGAGACTTTTCCTTTCGATGAAGCCATCATTGAAACTATGTCTCTCGAGGAGCTGCCTTGGGGTGATGGACATCATCGTTCCTATTTTATGCCTAGCTTGGGGGAAATGTCTGATTGTCTGGAGCGTTATGCATCTCAGGTTCCTACTCCTCCTCTCCAAACTCCCATCTTGACGCACGGGGTTTTTTTGGAGGGAAACCTGAGTAATATCACCCAAACCATCCCGATCAACATCTCCGTCAAACTGGGGATCGTTGAGAATATTCACGTGGGAGTGACTTGTTCTCCTGATGAGATTCAAGTCTATACTGATCTTTTCAAAGAATTCAGAGATGTGTTTGCCTGGTCCTACGAGGAAATGTTGGGGATTGATCCCAGTATCGTAGTGCATGAGATTCCAACCTATCTAGGTGCGAAGCCCGTACGCCAACGCTTACGCCCCATGCATCCTCGGAAAGTCGCTGTAATTAAGGCAGAAGTTGAAAAACTTCTGAACGCGGGCTTTATTTATCCCATCCCCCTCATAGAATGGATTTCTAGCATTGTTCCTATTGATAAAAAGAAGGGAACTATTAGGGTCTGTGTTGATTACCGCGACATCAATCGCGCCTATCCAAAAGATAATTATCCCACTCCGTTCATAGATCAGATTATCGACGAATGTGCCGGAAGTGAGATTTATTCCTTGATGGACGGTTTCTCAGGGTATAATCAGATCAATATTGCACCTGAGGATCAACATAAGACTACATTCATCTGTCCGTGGGGTACTTTCGCGTATAAAAAGCTCTCGTTCGGCTTGAAGAACGCTGGAGCCACTTTTTAGCGTGAGATGTCTTATGCTTTCCATGACATTCGCCATATCGTTTAGCCTTATCTAGACGACTTGCCAGCTCATTCAGCTAGGCGAGACGATCACCCTGAACACCTCTGCCAGATTTTCCTCCGCTGTAGGTGCTACAATATTAGGCTCAATCCTCATAAGTGCGTCTTCTACGTGGATTCTTGCCGTATTTTGGGATTCATAGTCTCCAAAGACGGAATTCGCCTTGACCCTTTAAAAGTCGAGGCTATCATCAACATCCCATCACCCTACTCATTATATCAGTTACAGAGTCTGCAGGGAAAAGCGAACTTCCTTCGACGCTTTATCCCGAACTACGCGGAGGTGGCTAAAGGATTCACACACCTATTAAAGTAGAATTTTCCCTTCCATTGGGACGAAATTTCTCAGCAATCCTTTGAGAAGCTAAAGACGTTATTGGTTAATGCTCCTTTGCTTTGTCCGCCTTATTACCACCGCGATTTCACTTTATATCTCGCCGCCGCGTTTAGCACCATTGTTATGGTTCTAGTGCAAGATGATGATGATGGTAATGAACATGTCGTTTATTATCTATCACGAAACCTTCTCGATATGGAAACGTGTTATGCTCACGTCGAGAATTTGGCGTTAGCCACAGTACACGCTGTACAGCGCTTTCGCCATTACATCCTGTTGCGTACGATAACAGTGGTTTCGGATTGAAACCCCATGACGTATATTCTCTCTAGACAATTTCTGGCCGGGGGGGCATGCGTATATCATTGTCGCTGTCGACTACTTCACCAAGTGGGCCGAAGCGATGCCTACACTAGCTGCCGATGGTAAGACAACTGCCCAATTCATATTCAACCATATCATTGCACGTTTCAGGGTCTCGCAAGCCATCGTTACTGACCATGGTACTCATTTTCGAGATTATATGATGGCTGAGCTGACTTCAAAGTTGGGCTTATGTCACGATAGCTCAACGTCCTATTACCCTCAGGCAAATGGCCAGGTTGAAGCAGTGAACAAGGTTCTGGTCACTATGCTTCAACGAACAGTTGGTATCCACAAATCTAATTGGCACCTCCAACTGTTCTCAGCTCTATGGGCATACCGGACATCTGCAAAGAGTGCAATTGGATTCACACCATTTCAATTGGTGTATGGTCTGGAAGCAACTCTTCCGGTTGAATGCGAGATTCCTTCGTTGAAATTAGCTGTGGAACTTCTACCCGACACTTCTGCCGAGGAAGAGCGTCTTTTGTATCTGGAACGGTTAGATGAAAACCGCTGATTAGCTGCTTTAGTTATTGAAGCACAAAAGAAGCGGGTCAAAGCTCACTTCGATCAATCGGTTTCTCCTCGTTCCTTTGTTGAAGGAGACCTCGTCCTCCTGTACGATCAAGCACATGATAAGCTTGGGGTTGGCAAGTTCCAACCTATGTGGCATGGGCCCTACATAGTAAAACGCGTTTTGAAGAATGGGGCTTATGAGCTTATAGATTATGAAGGAATTCCGCTGGCACAGCCCAGAAATGGGCTGTACCTCAAAAAATACTATGCCTGAAGTGATTTTTGGTGTGGTGTGTGTACATAAGTGTGTGTTTTTCATTTGTGTGCATGTGTGGTGTGGTTTGCAATGTAAACATCTTTCTGTTGATCGGGTCTTCCTGATTGTGCAGATGTCCATTCATCCGTTTGTTGGTTTCGCGGATGGTGCCTCCCGCAGTACCAGGAATCTGTCTTCAGCAGCCTGGGTAATCTATGATCCTGCTGGTGAGTTGGTCAACCTGCAAGGTGTGTGTCTGGGACGTACTACAAATAACATCGCGGAATATAGTGTTGTATTAGAATTATTAACCGAGGTTGTAAACCTTGGTATCCGTGAATTACTTGTGTATCTAGACTCGCAACTTGTAGTATTACAACTGAACGGTCATTATTCGGTCGGAAACCCATCCATCTTACGTCTGTATCTGCGTATTCGTTTACTGGAAAGAAATTTTGACTATATTACATACCAACATATTCCCAGGCATATGAATGCGTTAACTGATGCAGTAGCTAATTTGGTTTTAGATAGACATTTGCGCAATTTGTAAATCATCATCACATGAAAAAGAAAGATCCATCCAGAAATAGATATGTATATATATATCGAAATGTTTGCATAGTGTGCATCACATTAAATCAAAAAATATATATGTTCGTCTTAATACATCCGGAGACGACATGTCTCTCAAAAAATATGCATGATAAAAGTCCTAGGAGTCTAATCCGCATGGTGCTCATGATAACAAGTAACTGCATGCACTAAGCGCTTCAAAATTCGGTGGAGGCGACTGGGCACTCCCACTGTGTGCCTCTGGTATGCCATCGGTACATCCGCCAGCCGGGAGTAGTCTGGGATCCCTCGGGCAATGCCCTCGAGATTCTGGATTAACTCGCCCCACTCTGCACCCTCTGCCTGAGGGTCAGGTGAGGGAAGAGTCCTCCGTGCGATAGGAGACATACCGGCTGGTCTCTCTGGACCCACGTCTGCATCAATATAAAATGTGTCAGGAAGAACATGTATTAACAAAAAAATCATAAAATATAAAATCAAACAGAGAAGGGGTCATACCCAACTCCTCGTCCCAATCATCTCCCTCCGGCAGTGGGAGATCTAGATCACCAGTGAAATCGGTACCGGCATATGGCCAGTCTTCCACTACGATCAGCTGACGCCGCAACCACCCAAAAAAATACGGCCTCCAGGACATCTGTTGGCCCCCTCCAGCTCTGGGCATCAGTGCTTCCCAGCAAGCCATTCTTGGCTCTCGTGGAATAGGCTCAACTACTATGGCCCCTTGGCCCTGGAATATTGGTAATCGTTCCAGAATGAACGATACCAGAATAGAACCATAGCCAAACTGTTTCAGCTTGGCTTGTTTGCATTTGGTCAGTTGCCTCTTTATGTTTATCGTCACTACTATGGCCCAGTCGAACAATAGAGGAGTCATACATTCTGAGGCCAACAAAAGTTGGGCCTTTGTGGCCTCGTGCGGTGCCTGCGACCCCGCAGCCCGCGTGATGGTATGCAGCACCACTCTCAGTGCCAGATCAGGAATGGTATGGATGTCCACCTTTCCACTTCCGAATCCCAGTTGTGCCCCTCGGCACACTCGTGCCATCACTTGCTCCATTTTCTCACCAGATGGTCTACTCTCGGTCAATATGGGCACCAGACCTCTGCGCAATAATTCGGTTATGAAGTACACATCAGCAACCTCTAGTTCTAACACTTCGTCTCACAGTTTGAATACTTGTTCATCTACGTCCCACATATTGATCAAGTATTGTAGAAGCTCGGGCTGAGCTCGTAAACAAGGTGTTAGGAAGAACTTTTTTAGCCCACAGTTCCTGAGGGCATTCATGCAAACTTCATTTTCCATGGCTTGTTCATCCTCTTCACCGTGCTCCCTTTCTTTCCACTCAATCACCATTTTTCTCGGTTCACTGCATCAACATGGTCAAAACGCTTAATTAGATCTCTGATGAGCTTCAAATTTCATTCAATTTGATTAAAATCTCGAATTTTTAGGCGAAAAATGAGGTTCTGCCGCTGGCGCGGCTGTTTCCTGAACAGTCGCGCCAGCTGGCACGAGTCCTTTGCATGTAAAAGCCCATTGGCACGGGTCCGTGCCTGATACCCGTGCCAATGAGAGGAGCCCTAAAAATTTAAAAATTGGCCTCAGAAGTCTAATGCATGGTGGAAAACTATTAAAAAATGGATTGAAATGGAGTAAAAAGAAGCGCCCCTTACCGAGAACTGACGAAACTCTGAATGGTAGCCCGGATCGGTCGTAATCACTGTCAGAAGTTTGCACACAAACTGGACCACTGCTGCTCTTCGGTGAGGTAAATAGTAAAAAGTAATTCTATTTTTACCATTTGACATATTTATAACTTTTTGAACTCAAAATAGGTTTTGAAATTTATTTTTGTGAATATTTTAATGTATTTGTGTCGAAAATGGGTTTTACGCTTGCCTTTTTGTGCAGCAACAGGTCTTTTACGCAACTGAAACGGTGAAACGAGTTGTATTTTATACCTTTTCAGACTCGGTAAATACACGAAAAAGTCACTCTGGAGTCATCTTTCAGGTCTTTTCTAACTCTCTAAACATGAAAAGATTGTTGAGGCCCTTGTCGTTTCGATCTCGTTAAATTGGACACGAATCGACATCTACCCAGGATACGTTTACCCCTTTTTCGGGCTGGGATAGATTATTTATGAAAAAGGAATACCCTAGCCTATCGCGACTAGGAGGTTTTCTCGGACATTATTTTCTACCTTTTCGGGTCCGGGGAACTATCTACGAAAAGGGACCGCTGGAGTTTACTTTTTGCTGTCTTTTCAAACTCTCTAAATATGAAAAGACGCCGAGTTCTTCCTTTGTCAGACTCGTTAAACACTGATGACATCGGATTCAATCAAAATGACGTTATTCGAGTCACTCCTTCCTAGGGCTCGTTAAATGTACTAGGATGGATTCGCCCAAAGGGCGGACTTATATTACAAGCATATGTTATCCCCTTCAAGCTTGTTATCAAAATAATTGGGGTACTCACCAGAAATGGTGGGGGAAAATGGAACCAGTATCATTGTCGTGTCGGCGGTATGTCGCTCTTGAACATGGCACTTGTCTGCATTCGTGTCGGGTTGGGGACATCTCATCTCGTTCTTCACTTTGCCTCTGTGGGTTTGGATAATACCTTTTGACCTCTCATCTGCTCAGTGCCTCGTCACCATGACCTCTGATCCGTTGATGTCGAATACTGCCAAGTCCACTGTCGTGCCGTTTACATGTTCAAGAGAAGTTGACCTCTGCAAGTATCAACCTTCCTCTGATTCTCATATGATCCTGATTCACAACAACATTATGTTCCTCCGTCTCGTGTCGATGATGTGGGAAACGTTATGGCCCACCTTCGATCAAGGCCACTTCCTGTCGACTTCAGCTCATTATCCAGGAAGATGGTCTAGAGACTCTTTCATGGTACCTTGGAGCCTGCATGCCTCAATGGCAGGTTCGTCGCATTCGACGTGAGGTTTTCATCATTGGCCTCCGATCAAGTGATTCTACGGGTGTTTGACACCAGCTCATTGATTCACACGCTGTAGATTGTACCTATAGTACCTTGAGGGCCATTGTCATTATTGGTGGTTCCTCTCGCGTCTTTTAATAGCTTTCATCATTGGCTGGTAATCAGACGATGTTCTTGCATGTTTGACTTCAGCTCACATAATCGCATGCTTGAACTTGTACTTTTTTCCGGTCGAGATCGAGCGCAAGACCCTGGATTGTGTTTGTTGTAATCCAGGCTGCGATATTGTGGATTATTATGATTATTTACATGACTCACTGATTGGATGGCTGCGACCATACCTGAGTCTATCTATCGATCTTCATTGGATGGCTGCGTCCATGCCTTGGATCTAGATTATTGTACACTCTGTTATGGATGGTTGCGCCCATACCACGCATATATATCATGTATTTGAGACATCAGTTGTACTTCGCTCCGTAGGTTTTCCGATGGCAGTGTCTTCGTTCGGCATGTCCTCGTAAAGCATTTCACCCCTCTCTCTCTCTTTCGGGCCTCATGCTTTAGGGGGCATTTGTTACACAACAATTTGTCACCGTCCCTGCAATCCCCATCCCACACATTGGAGGGCTCATTCTGTGACCTGTGGGCAGAGTTAAGACTTGAAAATACTTTCATTGCATCCCTCTGAAGATGAGCTTTAATTTCCCTGAAGACATCTCCCTGCAAAAAACCCTAAAAATAGCTCTTTTTCCATTGGCGCGGTTCCATAGTTCAACCCTCGCGCCAAGAGGGAAATCCTCCAAAGAGGGCGCCCCAATTGGCGCTATGTCATAGAGCCATACCCGCGCCAACCTTATTAAGAGGTGTTTTTTAAAAATAAAAGGTGGAAGTTTCATCCTAACAAATTACTGGGTTGATTTCTATCTTGAGTTGGGAGGTTTGGCTATGGATTTCCATGGAGGGGAAGTGGTTTGCCACCTCTCATGGAAGCTTCCTTGATGATAAGGCCAATCCCATAATTATAGGGATCCCAACTCCCCTTCCTCCTTCTATAAAAGCTTGCCCATTTCCATTTGCAAGCTAGTTCCAAAGGGTGGCAGAATTTCTAAGTTCCCAAGAGCTTTCATGCTGCAAAAGCCTTCTTGATTCCCTAAGGCCAAATCCAAGAAAGGAGACTATTGCCAAGTATCTGGAGAGAGAGGCTTGTCCCATCCCTGACAGGATTTTTCGAGACATGTTGTGCTGACGACCCGCTAAAGGAGAGTGCTGCGTCGAAGCTATGGTTGTATTCTTCTTTCTTCTGGATCTCGCAAATAAGCGACTATCTGCTATGAGGTCCACTCTTGTTCTTGATCATGTTCATGAGTTATGTCCTCTTCGATTGATATATAGTTGTATGTACTGGATTTTATGCTTGCGTTTGTGTTGTTTCTTGCATGTGCAGGTGTCCGATCACGGAGATCATGAGGGCTGTGATCTGCCAGGGTGAAGGAATGAGAGCACCACCTCTTCTACAAATGAAAGCGTTGGATTCCAGGTAAGCCTTCCTCGCAAGTCGGTTTATATACAATTAGGAACATGCACTGTAGCGTGTTTGATTGTTGCTAGACCCGATCTGGGCTAGTAGGGATCGCCTCTATCCGCAGAGGGGATTTACCTCCTCAACAACACATACATGGAATTTTAAAACTTTTCTCTTAAAACTTATTTACACCTTCATTTCATGATCAACTTAATATGTGAGCAATCTTAGAATGTGAGAAGCAAGTATTAGTTTAATATAGTAGTAGACTTAATATGAGAGCAGCAGGTATTAAGAAGATGATACATATCAGATCAATGCATAGAGACACCAGATATAAGTGGAAACCCATAAAGGGAGAAAACCACATCTTATTGTTGTTGTGATGCAAAGGCAAGCTCCAACTCCCTCTCACCACTGTTTTTCTGCAGGCACCTACCTACAGGAGGCTCCAACCTCAATTCTGCAAGCTACAACTTGCAAGGAAGCACCAACTCCCTTCAATTTTTTGTAGGCACCAACCTACAGGAGGCTTCAACCTCAGTCAGCTACAACTGACAGCTATCAAGCTGCAACTTGATAGGGAAGCTCCAACTTCCTCAATTTAACAAACTGAATGTTTGCTGATTTACCTCAGATATCAGCTCTGTTCTGTAGCTTCTCTTTCTGCTCTTCTTTTCTTGATCTTCTCTTCCTTATACTTCTATACTCTGTCTTCTCTATATTTTCTCTCTCTCTCACTGCTTTGAGCTTATCAAATTGATATTATATATAGAAATTCTCATATGACTGTTTGTATTTCACAAGGAATTTGGAGTGAACAGTCATGATTCTTTGGCTTCTATCTTCTTATTCCTTTTTCCAACTCATTTTTATAATTACTACAATATGTAAAAATTTCCATGCTACAGTGGGATTTTGTCTTTTCCTTAGGATACTTTCCTTTGCATCACAAACAATAAAAATAATTACAACATTTACATTCACATTTTTAATTACATATTTCAATTTTACTCAGCTCCTTTTCTAGATTTTGGCTTTACTGGATTTGTCTTTTCCTGCTGCTGTTAAGAACCTATTCTGCATACACTTTGTTCACTTTCATCTACATATTCCCTGTTTTCTGTGCTTATTCACCTGTCCAACTCATTCCTGTACATATTCCTGTCAAACCTGTAATCTCTATGTATCTCTATCAGACCCATACTTTTATCCTTGTGTTTATTTACCTGTTCACTGTCTTATTTCTATTCTTGGGCTACCAATCTACATTCTCTGTTCATATATGAGTTAAACATAATGGTTTGAAACTCACATTACATTTTCAGTTCATCCAACCTTATTCTCTTTTTCATTTTCTCCTTTATTCTGTTCCCTGTTCATTGCAGTTATATAGTAGCTGATTTTAAATCTGGGCAAACTTGAATTAATGCGGAAACTTCATTTTCCATGGTTATAAAACCATACATATGAATTCATTCATATTTCAGTCATTATAGTATTCCCAATCCGGGAAATCTCGTCACATTCCTTTATTCTATGCTGGCACATTTAAATAAAAGGGTCTGAGTATTTTTTTTTTATGTCTCAATTCAGAGAATTGAGATGTTAATACAACATTCCGCCATGGCTATAACCCGACCGTCCATCTTCATATAATCCTCGATTGGTACAGATATTAAACCATGTCCATATTACACCAATGACCATTATATATATTATATATGTTACGCGCCCTTCAATTATTAACAAAGTCCAACAATAATCGGTATTAATTCGCAACCTTAATCAAACACTTTAATATATTCCATCGGACCTTGTATTAATACTCCATGCTTTTTAAACAAAGAACTTATAACAACCCTTTAATTCTAGTCCCCACCTTATGTAGCCAATCAAATGCTCGTCCGTACCTTGGTTGATTCCACGCGCCATCCAACGGTTGTCATCACGTTGCCCGATCCAATGGATATCGCATGGGCTGCTTGCGCGAAAGATAACGCGCGATGTCGCATCGTACTCGGGTTATCCTCCGCACACCTTGGTTAAACTCCAAGCAAGTTCTGCGAACGATTGCTGTCGGATGGCCCTCTTCCAGATCAACGGCTCGTGTCAATTTCGCTCCGCGTCCTGGTACGAAGGTTAATGCGCGAAGGCGCACGTTAAATGGTGGTTTTACTGTTCATCCAGGGACACGTGTCGATCAATCAATGGAATCGCTGCCAATTTGGGAATACTGCCTTCCGTATAATAGTGGTGCGAAGAATACCACCGTTCACTTTAAACCGTCGTTACTGTTCATTCAGCTCTTGGTTCCACTTCTCCCTATGCTCTAGGTTCCGGTCCTCCACGATTTCAATTATATATATATATATATATATATATATATATATATATATATATATATATATATATATATATATATATATATATATATATATATATATATATATATATATATATATATATATATATATAACTTTTCATCACATTTCAAATATATATATTCTTTGTTACAACTATGGTTCCGCTCCATTCAACGTAAGGTTCCATTGTATAGTTAAATACACCGTTTTAACACTAATTTCTTCGCATTATCACTAACTCCGGGCAACATCAAACATGCGCTGGTTCCGTCTTATTTACACAACGTTCCGTCCGAATCTCCATTGTATTATCACTCCATTACATAGTTCATACATACACAGGATATGATTCTCCGTTACATAGTTCATACACACACAGGATATGATTCTCAGACTTTATTTATATATATATAAATAACACCCGACTTGGAATTTTATAACTGCTCTGCCTCTGCTTCTTCTGTCACTCTGCCTCTGCTGCTTCTGTCGCTCTACCTCTGCCTCTTCTTCTGATAATGGTTCTGCCTCTTATTTTCTTCCTTCGCCTCTGCCTCTTCCTATATTGCCTCTTTGCTGCCTCCATTTTCTGTCTTTGTCTCCTTGTAACTGTTCCTGTCTCTGCATCTGCTACCTCCTTTGCCATCAATGACAATATTTCCAACATATGGTAGAGATGTTGTGATGTAATGTGAACATTTAATTAATTCATCAAAATAAAATAAAATAAAAACTAGCTTAGATTCATCTAATTCCATATTTACCCAGCTCGAAGAAGGATCAAATCTCTTCTCATTCTAAAAAAAGTTCACATCTCAAGATATTTGATCCCTTTGGGAGCTTGATAAATCTAGAATTAAGATACATGTAAAATGGATCTAAAATGATTACATGTAATTATGATATCAATATTATCCATTATATTTTTCACAATGGAAAAATTCATAACTTTTCATTAATATGATAAGTTACATGTTACATATGTTGGTAGTATAAACTACATAACTTTAATCAAACCATCAAGTTTCCTTAATAGACAACCATAAGAAACTAACAAATATATATCACTGATACAAGTATTAGTCACATATATCATGCCTGTAAGTTCGGTGCATAACTTGCAGGGAAAAGGATAGCAAAATGAAAAAATATACACAATAGCCGGTAGATAGTCCATGGGAGATGAACCAATACCAAAATAATCTCCCAAAGTAGGTTGCTCGATCAAACAGCCCTGAGATCTAGTGCCTCATCCATAAAAGGCCAATGATAAAACCTGAATACCTGTTCTCCAATCTGCTCAGTAATATGCCATGTTCCCCAGTTCAGCTCTGCGGCTTTTTTGGACAGCTTATCATCCACTTTGTTCCTAGTCCTGTAAATGTGTTCCACGGAAATTGAGTTAAATAAGAGCTTGAGATGATGGACCTCCCTTAGAAGTGCAGGTAGTGTGTGCGTGTGGAAATGACAAACTTCATTGAACCAGTTGATCACAAGCAGAGAGTCACCAAAAATCTGAATGGAGTTGCAATGAATTTCTCGTGCAAAAATCAATAGAATTCTAAGGCATTGTAGTTCAGCATAATTTTTCGATCCGGGACCCAGTCCCATTCTGATTTGGTAATGTTGATGATCATCTAGATGAAGGATAGCACCCCCCCTGTTGGGGTTCCCATGTTTTGGCCAGGTTGGCAAGACCAAACGATGAGACAACATCAAACCACTTTCAGACCTCAAGATCTAGCCCTCCTAGGTCTAGAGAGGGATCTCTCTATGATTTTCAAAGATATATGTCTTTGAAGCTCAATGTTAAGATGTTAGGCTAGTTATAAGGCTCAGAGTTTGTTTTTTTGATCATTTTTTTGGTTGCTGGTTATCAGGAAAGAAGGATTCAATGTAAGACCAGGATGAGCAAAGAGAAAAAGGGCAGCGGTGAAGTATTCCAGGGAGCATTCAAGACCATTGGGCAATGGATTTAGGAAAGGATTTGCTTTCTAATCAATATGCAGGCTTTCAATTGGGCTATTCATATAAAACGTTGGATTTTAAAGATGATAGGGTGGTATGGAATGGTAGGAGAGGAGGAGACAACACAGATTCAGGGCACAAAGTTAAAGACCAGCTGGTTGCACAAGGATCCTAGTGGACAGGGCTAACTCTAATCCCCAGTGTTCCCAAATCTTCCAGCTAAATCCTTAACAAGAAACATCTAAGAATAGATTCATTTAACTCATACATCAGAGAGTAGGCAATCACATCCACTACACTAGTTAAATTATCTGAAATCAATTCTTAGATAACACATTCAGAATAAGAACATTAATGGCAAGGAGAGCAGAAACATAGGGTACCTAACAAGGGTAAATCCTATGCCAATATTCTGATGCAAGCCAGTAGAAATGAAATGAAATGAATTAAACACAGAGATAGGAAAACATCACCGCTGCTTTAGATCAGGATCCAAAGAAATGTGCTTGTCATATTAAACAACAATACCAGTCAAGTACAACAATGCCAATAGCAGAATAATCAGTCTGAAATCATATTCCTCAGCCTATCTTACAACTTTACACAGAGACAATGTCTCAAAAGAAACTACTTGCAATTCTCTGATAACTGATCAACCACCTTACAATATTTTCTTCATGAGTTTTATAACTGAAGAGAAGTAGAGGAGGTAGGTAGAAAACTAAATGCAGCATTAACACTTGAAAGAGGAAGAGGGCTGAAGCCCATTCTGTTTTAAACTCTGAGCATTAATCTCTGGCACTCTTTGGAGGAAAAAATGGTCTTCGTCAAGCTTCATTTACTCCAGGTATGTCTTTGATGTACTTTGAATGCAGAACTTTGTAGTACTCTAGTGAATGTACAAAATGGTAAATAAATGACTGTATGGTCTGCCATACTTGTGAAACAAATGCTCTGGTACCTTTGGACTGTGATCTGGGCAGAAATCTCCTCCGGAGCACGGCATAGAAATAAAGCAGTATGGGCAACCCGTCCTTTCCTGGGAAAAACATTCTGCTGATGTAGGAAAACCTGCTATATATTAACTTCTGCATATCTGTATCCTCTGGTGGTCTATGGCATCTTTGACCTGGTAGCCTGCCTTGAAAAACTTGGTTCAAGGCTCAAAGATCTTCGTTTGCGTGCCTGGAACTCTCTGCCACTTCATTTATACCTCTGACGGTGAAAACTTACCGCTGTATCAACACTGTGCAATCATGGCGGCGTTTTACCTCCAGTACCCTGCAAAACCCATATCTGTGTTGAGAAATTAAATGTATGGACGGGAGGACGAGGCAAAGACTCATGAAGAAGTGGTGCAGCGGCGGTGGTGAAATGGTGCTTTGGCTAAAACAGTGGTGGAAATGAAAAACTATGGCGTAAACTATGAATAATAGGGTTTTGATGGAGCAAAGAGCGCAGACCGTTAGATCGTGGTCCAGGGACAAAGATCAACGGTGGAGATTGACATAGTGGGATTGTTTTATGAAAACAGACGAAATGAATATGAAATATTATTTTTTAGTGTAAATGCGAGACTTTGGTTAAAATCAGAAATACAAAGGGAATGGAGGAAAATGCAATGAAACGAGCGGGCATGAACGTATGAGGTGGGACCTGGCATGGTGGAGGGCGATTAGATCTGAGCCATTAGATCTTCAGACTCAATGGACAATCAAGATAAAGTCGGATAATCGCAATCGCAATGGAAGAGAGGGATGCACATTTTATAATTTGCGATGTGATTGAGATGGGAAAGCGATGACCGTTGGATCTACCCGGGAATCGATGGTGGAGATGAGGATCGGGGGATCGCAATCGGAGGGGACACAAAGGGGCGGAACCAACAAAATTCTGATTTCGATTGGTCAGAGACATGCGATATTCGTTGGATCAATGGGGAGACGGATGGTCGGGATCGGATCGGGAGATGGTGTGATCGGGCGATCGGAAGGCGGGATGTGATTGAATGTTGCGATTACGATGGAGCGATTAGCATCGGGTCATAGGATTAACAGGGAAATGGACGGCTAGGATGAGATTTGTATGATCGCAATCGCAAAGGCGAAAATTGGCACCGAACAGAAACTTGCGATTGCGATTAGAGCAGGGAGCACGATTAGCGTTGGACCGTCTGATCCGGTGGGAAGATCGACAGTCCAAATGTGATCGAAGCGTCGCGATCGGGAGGAACGGAAGGGGTGACACAGGAAACTTGCAATTGTGATTAGGCGGGGGGTGCGATTGGCGCTCCACTATCGGATCGGAACAGCAGATCGATGGTGTATAACCTATCGTGGGACTTGGTGTTAAAACCCAATCGCATCGGATCTTTTCGATGATACAAATGAATTGCACCCGCCCGACTCTCTAATTGCGATTAGCTCCCAAGGCTTTAAGCACTGGGTCTTAGCGCAAAGGGTATATGTGGGGAAGTGGTTGGGGCTGGCGGGAAAAGGGGCTAAGCCCTATTATAAGGTTGAAAAGTGGGTTTTTGCCCATTTCAATGGATTTTAATGGTTAGGGAGGGTAATGATAGGAGGAATAAGGAGAATTTTGGCAAAACAAAGGGCAAGGGTGGGATTTCATGGGGATTATGGGGAGATTTAGGAGAGTAAGGGGGGATTTAGGGGGAACAAAGGGGACTTTGACAAAAGGGGAAAAAGAGGTAAAATGAAGCATTCTGCAGAGGTACAAGGGGCAGATCATGGCCTTTTGGGGCACAATTTTTAGCAATCAACAAGGCTTACTGACTTCATAAGAGCAGAGGGAAACAATCAAAGGCAGGGAATCAATAAAAGGCTTCAAGGATGATGTGTTTTCAAGGCAAATGCATTCCTTGAAGGCTCACAAAACAATCTAGCCCCTTGATTTCTTGTCAAGGAATTTATAAGGGGCTAACAGTGGCTCCACATGGGGATGGCTTCTTCTTGAAGGAGTCAAGAATTCAGAAAATGATCTTTGGTGTAGGCCAGATGCCTGCTGCTTAAGCCACCTCTCTTCTTTGATTTTCAGCTGCCATAAATATGATAGATCAACAAAACATTCTCAAAAATCTACCTACCCATCCTACAATCCTAGCATTTTTTCTTCTAGGGTTCATTTGAACTAGCAAACCCTTTACATCATTTATTTTTATAAAAAAAAATAAACCTATTCTAAATCTACCCTTATTGCTCCATGAGACCAGATTAGACTGGTTGTCTCACATGTTTCTCTACCTAGTCTAATATCTGTTGGGATTAAACTGTCCAGCAGATTTCTTCTCTACATTCTACAATAGAAATTTAAAAACAATCAAACTAGGATTAGACAGTTTAGTTTGCTGCAGATCCAAGGCATAAAGACAATTGCTCATGGACAGAAATTTGCAGGAAATTGAAAACAAAACTGTGAAGGCTTTGAAATCTGAATTTTGAAGTATCCTTCTTTCTTTTTGACTCAAGTTTTGAGCTTGTTAGAGTCACTCTTTTTCTTCATTTCAGGTCTGGTTTTTGGCATGTTGGAGCTGATTTTTATTTCTTCTTTTCTGGTCCAGATTTTGAGCATGTTAGGACCAGCTACTTTTCTTTCTTTGGCTCAGGTTTTGATCATATCAGAGCCAATATTTTGCACATCAGAGGTTCATGTTTTGAGCATGTTTGAACCTCTCCTTTCCTCTGTTTTTTGGAACATTTTCTCTTTTTCTTGAAAACAAAAAAAAACTACAGTGGTATGTACAATGGAAGTGGAAACTGGAAATTGGAAATCAGCAGAAGTAGTGCTTGAGCATCCTGCCATTGACAGGACCCCCAAATAGCTCTGTACCATCTAATTCTTGTAGAAAAAAGGCATTTGGACCCACAGTGGCCTGGATGATGTATGGACCTTGCCACAAACTGTCAAACTTGTCGTGCTTTCCTTTGTCCTCTCTTCTTGAGTCCCACTTCAGAACCTTATCTCCAATTTTGAAATCAGCAGCTTTGGTTCTCTTGTCAAACAACTTCTTTATGTTTTCCTGAACTTTGATGGCTCTATTATAGACCTCTTCCCTTGTCTGCTGGAGATGAATTGTTTGGTTTATCCTTCTCACCATACTATCTTCTTCTGTTTGAATCTCTTGGACCAGCTTAATCACTGGTACCCCAAGGCTAGTAGGAAACACTGCTTCTGTCCCATAGATAAGCTGATATGGTGACATGCCAATGGACTTCTTTGTTGTAAGCCTGTCAGCCCACAAGGCATGCACTAACTTGTTATGCCATGACTTTTGTTCTCTTCTAACAGCTTTTTGATGATGGCCACCAGGCTCTTTTTTGATGATTCAGCTAAGCCATTACCTTGCGGGTAATAGGCAGTTGAATGACCAAGTGCTATTTGATACCTGTGACAAAAATCAACCATTTTCTTGGATCCAAAAGTAGCAGCATTATCGGTGATTATTTTCCTTGGGCAGCCAAACCGAGAGAGGATATGACCTTCTAGGAACCTAATGATAACTGCATCTGTGGCACTCCTAGTAGGTATGGCCTCTATCCACTAAGTGAAGTAGTCTGTGGCTGTTAAGATCCATTTGTGTTGTGCAGAAGAAACTGGGTGAATCTCTCCTATGAAATATAGGCCCCATTGTATAAAGGGACCTTCAACAGTGATGGGTTGTAGAGGGAGGGGAAGGAGTTTTCTCTTACCTTCAAAAATCTGGAATTTGTGGCAGGAAATTACCATCTTATGGACATCATTGAAGAGTGTGGGCCAGTAATAGCTAGCTCTGAGTATTTTGTTTGCAGTGGATTTCCAGTTCAGGTGGCCTCCACACTCTCCTGCATGGAATTCTTGCTTAATCCTCTTAGCTTCAGCTTCAGGCAAACATTTAAGCAATAGGCCATTTGTATTTTTACAGTGTAAGTTTTCATTCAAAATGCAGTAGTTTCTGGCTTTTAGTTTTATGAATCTGGCCTTGGTCTTTGACAGTTCAGGTGGAGCATTGAGGTTGGTGAGCACATAAAGGATATTAGAGTACCAAGGAGAGTTCTGAAACTTCTCCTCAATAGTGGGATCAGGTAGTCCCTCCTTCTCATCCAAGGCATTTACCATGTTAATTTCAAGGGCTTGCAGATTTGATTCAGCCATTAATTTGGCTAAGCCCTGACCTTTGATTAGTTTCGTGGGCTTTATCTCAAGGTCGTATTCCAAAATCATAGCAATCCATTTGCCCCTTTTCTCATTTGGGTCTTGGGACAATATGTCTTTTACCACTATATTTGGCACATAGGCTATGGTGTGGGAATGCAGTATGTACACCCTAAATTCTTTCAAGGCCTTAATCAGAGCATAGGCATGTTTTTCCATAATGTTGTATTTCAAGGGTGCGTCTCTGAGTGCTTTGCTGAAAAAGGAAATTGGTTGTTCCATTCCCTCTGGATTTTTCTGTAGTAAGACTACAACCACTGTATGCTCAAAGGAAAATGAAAAGATCAGGAAATATTTAGAGAAATAAAGGCTAATCAGAACAGGAGCTTGGGTGAGTGCAAGTTTCACTGATTCAAAATATTGTTTAGCTCCAACAGTCCATTTAACTCCTACACCTTTCTTCAGCATGTTGGTCATATTCCTAAGGTGTTCAGCTAGGTTGGGAATAAATCTCCTAAGGAAGTTAATCTTCCCAATGAAGGACTGTAATTCTTTGATGTTTCTCGGGTGTGTGATTTGTAGTATTCCCTCAACTCTTTGTGGGTCTATCCTAATTCCATTTTTAGATATAATGTGGCCAAGAAGCTTTCCTTATTGCAGCCCAAATACAGTCTTTTTAGGATTTAATGACAGACCAAACCTTCTACATTTTTCAAACACTTTCCTCAGATGTTTTAGGTGTTATTCTTCAGTCTTAGAATAGACTGTTATGTCATCCAAGTAAATAACAATGAAGAGTCCTATCTCATCTGAAAAAGCTATATCCATTGCTCTTTGGAAGGTTGCACCAGCATTCATCAGTCCAAAGGGAATTTTTACATACATAAAGGTGTCCCATGGAGTGGTAAAGGTTGTCTTGAGTTGGTATTCTGGGTTTACTAAGACTTGGTTGTAACCTGAAAACCCATCTAGCAGGGAGATCCTTTTTGAGGCTACTACCTTCTGAAGGATGTGTTCCATTTTTGGCAAAGGGCAATTGTATTTGAGTGAGGCTCTATTAAGATTTTTGAAGTCTATACACAGCCTGATCTCCTCTGTTTTCTTTCTCACAGCCACTAGGTTTGATACCTAATCAGAGAACCTCACATGTACGATTATGCCTGCTTCATACATCCTTTTAATCTCCTTTTCCACTACTGGCAATTGTTTTGGGTTTATCCTATGGAGTTTCTGCCTGAAGGGTTTTTGATTTTCCTTTAAAGTTATTTTGTGCTGTATAATGTTCATGTCATAAGCCTTTAATTCTTCATAACTCCACGCAAACACATCCATGAATTCCTTGAATAATTCAATGTATTTCTTTTTCATTTCTGTGAGTAAAGATTTAGCCAATTTAATCATTTTGGGCTTATCTTCGGTGCCTATATTACATTCTTCAATGTCAGAGTCCGCGTGTTCTATGGTAGGCTTTTTTCCACATCGTCAAAGTCGAACATGTCCTCTAAAGGCGCTAGACCTCGAGGTATGTTCTTATCTTTGGCCTGCAGCACCTCGACTTCTTCATTTTCCTTGTTTTCACAATTTCCATTCGCATTTCCAGTTTCTTAGTTCAAAGCGTTTATTTCTATGTTACGGGGCATTTCTTCCTCATCTGAGGGTTCCTCACTTAGGCATCCATCACTAGACACAGAGTCTGAATTAGAAAACTCAAACTCATTCCTGCCTATTAGGAAATCTTCAATCTGTTTATCGCCCTCAAAGACCTGCCAATATTTTTCATTATCTGGCACTGCAGGTCTGAATTTGGTCTGTATGATAATTTGTTGGTCGTTTGGAGTCTTAGGGTATGAACTAGCCAGGCAAGCTAATCTGTTTGCAATGACGTTTTGACCCCTAGGAACAAACACTAATTCGTATTCAACAAATGTTCTCAGTATGTCCACGGCATCGTTCCTATACGCCCTCAACCTAGGGTGTCTGGCTGTGTATTCACTATTTACCTTTTTTATAACCAGCTCAGAGTATCCCTACACAGTTATCTTATGGGCCCCTAATTTCTTCAACAGATTTAAACCCATGATAAGGGCCTCATACTCTGCAATATTATTGGTACATTTGAAATGCAGATTGCAGGCATGGCTCTCCGCGTAGTCGCTCTCTGTGTTACGTAGCCATACCCCAGCTCTGGTCGTTCTTCTTGTGCAGGACCCATCGAAACTCATCTCCCACAGGGGTTCACTCTCGGTTTTGTTATCATTTCTTTCCCTATGGCTTGGTTCACCATTGTGTTGTGCTATAGGATTTGCACTAGGCTGTGGGTTGTTTAGTTCTTTGTGTGATGTATGGGTTTGTGAGGGATGTCCAGTTAACCGATTACCTTATTTTCTTTCCTCATTCCGAATTTCAGTTTCAGTGCACTGTCTAGGGTTTCCTTCTTCATTTTCCTCTAAATCCCGGGTGGCCATTATGTTAAAATCTATGGTCTCAACTCCTCTATTTGCGTCTGTGCTGTCTGGTGCTGGCTCTCCCAAGGATTCATCATTGCAGAAGATGAAAGAGTCCAGATCTGTATGTACAAAGTATAGAGGAGAATTTCCAGGCTTTTCAGGGCTACTAACCAGGAATTTCATTTTTGCTTCCCTGTACAGTCTTCTAAGTTGGCCAAATATTGGGATTGTGGCATAAGCCCCATCCATCTCCATGGTACCCTGCAGCTTGGATCCCCAAGATCTAGATAGTAACATGCCATACTTGGGTGGCACATCTGCCACCACAACTTCCATGACCATACATTTAGCAGGAATCTGAGTAAGACTCACACACAGGTCTTTAATTAGGCCAAGGCATTTTACCCTGCTAGAGTTGAATAAATATAAATCTTTGTAAGGACGGTTATCTCTAGGCCTAGCCTTTCCATGACTACCTTAGGCATTAGGTTATGTGATGCTCCAGAATCATGCATTGCATTATGAAGAATCTTGTCACGAATGTTGAGACTCATATAAAAAGGTGGAACTACCCCCTCCTGAAACTTCCCTTCAATCTTTGGTTCGAACAGAAGGGTTGGTTGATCATCACTCAGATTTACAGTATCACTATTTTCACCTAGGTTCAAGGCTTTCAAAACTTGGCCTTTATATACATCCTGAGTGGCCAGCTTAGAGAGTGGGACATAGATTTTAATTTTTGCAATCTCACTCTCTAAATTGAAAGTGGACTGACTCCTTGGAGTGCTCAACTCCATTTTTTTAGTCACCACCTTAATGGCTGAATCAGCATGTTGATTCTCGTTATGTACAGTGTTTGTGGCAATTTTATTAGGAGCACTAGCTGCAGTGCTAGTACTGCTAGCTGGTTTACCTTGTGTATCAGTGTTTTGGTTGTCTTTTTCTTTGTTCTTCCTAGAACTCTCAGCTGTTGATTTGTTTCTTTCAATAGTCACTTTAGAAGTTTTGTCAAGCCTTTTCTTGATGATGACCTCAGGAGTCTTAGTTTTGGAATTTTCTTGACTCTTCTTGCTTCTGAGTTTATATTGTTCTCTACCAGCATCATGGCATTTTCAAATCGTAACCTGTAATCCTCAGTTTCTAACCATTCCTCATCCCAATATGAGGGTGAGGGCTGATCTTCTTCCGTGTAGCAGTTGTGGATTGAATTTTCTATTTCAAACATATTTATTGTGTTTCCCCCAGACTCCTCTATGATTCCCTCATCTTCATCAAGAAATTTCTCTAGGAATGGGGGAATAACTTGTTGATCTGACTCTCTTTGTCTGTTGGGAGTGGCATTGTTTCTTCTAAAGTTCTGGTTCTGGTTTTGATTTCTGTTTTGGTTACTAACTGTGACAACCATTTTCTTCACCATTTGTTGTAGCTCTTCCATGTTTTTAGATAATCTATCATAATTTGGATCAGATGTGGAAGCTACAGTGTCATCTCTATATGTTACCCTTTTCTCGGCTCTCAGTCTTTCTCTTTTCTCAATCAAGTTGGCCTCTATATTCATTTCTCCTTTTTGCATGTCCTCTAATGTGTTGTACTCTTTATCCCTAAGCTAATAGGCCATGCCAGCATTAAAACCTTCAGGATATTTCGCTAGAGCCATACCTTGGGGGGGTTTCATATGTGGAGGGAGGGCATTGTAAATGCTGTTAAATCTTGCTGAGTAATCACAGACACTCTCTCCTACGTTTCTTTTAAGGCTCATATATTCTGATAGGAGTTGGCGAGGGTTAGCCCTAACTTCCCATTTGTTGATGAAGATCTAATATAAAGCAAGGTCTTGGATACTGCCTGGAGGTAAGCTTTTGAACCATTTCTTCACATCACCTCCTAAACTCTGGGCAAAGATTCTCATTTTGACTGTATCATCATCTATTTCCATGTAGTTAAAAGAATCCTCCATTTTATCTACATGTTGCTGGGCTGTGATGGACTCTTTGGCAGTAAAATGTGGGATCTTTGATTGATAATCATTTGGTAGGGGCACTGAAGGCTGAGGTAACACCAAAGGTGCATACCAGGCTACCATGATGATATTCTGGTGAGGTAAAGGGTTGACTTGAGCAGCTAGTATATGGATGACAGGAATATTGTGACCAGTAGAATACTGATGAGCAGATCTAGGGTGACTGAGCCCCAAGTTCTTAAAGAAGTGTATATCAGGAGGTGTAGATGGAGGGGTCTGTTTATTCCCAAGGTGCTTACCACTTTGAGGTGGTGAAACAAGGAGCTTGAGTTCTGGCTAGTCTAGGACACTGAATGACCTAGTTCTTGGTAAACTGTTTTGAGTGCCTAGGTCGAAGAATGGGTGTGTTAGAGCTGTAAAGTCTTCTAGTGCAGAGTTTGCTCTATGGATGTGGCTGGAAATAGTTGGTCTTTCAGGTGCAGGAGATCTCTTGAGGATGCTCTTAGGGTTATCAACTATTTCAGGTGGGTTTGGGTTGGGATAAGCTCTTGTGTGAATGGTTCTAAAAGCCAGAATGTTGTTTTCTGACCAAGCAGCTTAACCCCACTTGTTACTTCTATTGTGGTTGATGTTGTATTGGGCTCTGGTCTCCCAGTGGAGTCTTATGTGAAACCAAGATAATCAGTAGTCCTACTGATCACCAGTGGAGTCTTTAATCATTTAGGAATTATGGAGTCACCAAGTGGAAGGTTTAGGACGCTTCTAGAGGGTACACTTTCCACCACAGTGCTTATGAGATGTCCCTTATCAAGGATATCTCGAAAACACAACAAACTCAAAACAGAGATTGACTGGGAGGGCTTTTACCAGATATGTCACCTCTGGAAGAGTGTGAGATATGGAGGCTACCTGGCCCTTTCCAGACTCTGTCTAAGAGTGTGGGGTGAAATACACAAAGAGTTAAGTGTAATGTAAGTGCAAGTTTTTCACTACCAACCTAACCAGAGATTTTGGGTTCGATCCCCAGTGGAGTCGCCATTATGTTGGGGTTCCCATGTTTTGGCCAGGTTGGCAAGACAAAAAGATGAGACAACATCAACACCACTTTCATACCTCAGTATCTAGCCCTCCTGGGTCTAGAGAGGGATCTCTCTATGATTTTCAAATATATATGTCTTTGAAGCTCAATGTTAAGATGTTAGGCTAGTTATAAGGCTCGGAGTTTGTTTGTTTGATCGTTTGTTTGGTTGTTGGTTATCAGGAAAGAAGGATTCAATGTAAGACCAGGATGAGAAAAGAGAAAAATGGCAGAGGTGAAGTATTCCAGGGAGCATTCAAGACCATTGGGAAATGGATTCAGGAAAGGATTTGCTTGCTAATCAATATGCAGGCTTTCAATTGGGCTAGTCATCTAAAACGTTGGATTTTAAAGATGATAGGGTGGTATGGAATGGTAGGAGAGAAGGAGACAACACAGATTCAGGGCACAAAGTTAAAGAACAGCTGGTTGCACAAGGATCCTAGTGGACAGGGCTAACTATAATCCCCAGTGTTACCAAATCTTCCAGCTAAATCCTTAACAAGAAACATCTAAGAACAAATTCATTTAACTCATACATCAGAGAGCAGGCAATAACATCCACTACAATGGTTAAATTATCTGAAATAAATTCTTAGATAACACATTCAGAAGAAGAACATTAATGGCAATAAGAGCGGAAACATAGGGTACCTAAAAAGGGTAAATCCTATGCCAATATTCTGATGCAAGCCAGTAGAAACGAAATGAAATGAATTAAACACAGAGATAGGAAAACATCACCGCTGATTTAGATCAGGATCCAAAGAAATGTGCTTTTCATATTAAACAGCAATACCAGTCAAGTACAATAATGCCAACAGCAGAATACTCAGTCTGAAATCATATTCCTTAGCCTATCTTACAACTTTACACAGAGACAGTGTCTCAAAAGAAACTACTTGCAATTCTCTGATAACTGATCAACCACCTTACAATATTTTCTTCATGAGTTTTATAACTGAAGAGAAGTAGAGGAGGTAGGTAGAAAACTAAATGCAGCATTAACACTCAGAAGAGGAAGAGGGCTAAAGCCCATTCTGTTTTAAACTTTGAGCATTAATCTCTGGCACTCTTTGGAGGAAAAAATGGTCTTCATCAGGCTTCATTTACTCTAGGTATGTCTCTGATGTACTTTGACTGCAGAACTGTGTAGTACTCTAGTGAATGAACAAAATGGTAAATAAATGACTGTATGGTCTACCATACTTGTGAAACAAATGCTGTGGTAGCTTTGGACTGTGATCTGGGCAGAAATCTCCTCCGAAGCACGGCATAGAAATAAAGCAATATGGGAAACCCGTCCTTTCCTGGGAAAAACATTCTGCTGATGTAGGAAAACCTGCTATATATTAACTTCTGCATATCCGTATCCTTTGGTGGTCTATGGCATCTTTGACCTGGTAGCTTGCCTTGAAAAACTTGGTTCAAGGCTCAAAGATCTTCGTTTGTGTGCCTGGAACTCTCTGCCACTTCATTTATACCTCTGACGGTGAAAACTTGCCGCTGTATCAAAACTGTGTAATCATGGCGGCGTTTCACCTCCAGTACCCTGAAAATCCCATATCTGTGTTGAGAAATTAAATGTATGGATGGGAGGACGAGGTAGAGACTCATGAAGAGGTGGTGCAGTGGCAGTGGTGAAATGGTGCTTTGGCTAAAACAGTGGTGAAAATGCAAAACTGTGGCGTAAACTATGAATAATAGGGTTTTGATGGAGCAAAGAGCATAGACCGTTAGATTGTGGTCTGGGGACAAAGATCAACGACAGAGATTGACACAGCGGGATGGTTTTATGAAAATGAATGAAATGAATATGAAATATTAATTTTTAGTGTCACTGCAAGACATTGGTTAAAATCAGAAATGCAAAGGGAATGGAGGAAAATGCAATGAAACGAGCGGGCATGAACGTACGAGGTGGGACCCAACATGGTGGAGGGCGATTAGATCTGAGCCATTATATCTTCAGACTCAACGGATGGTCAAGATTACGTTGGATAATCACAATCGCAATGGACGAGAGGGATGCACATTTTATAATTTGCAATGCGATCGGGATGGGAAAGTGATGACCGTTGGATCTACTTGAGAATCGACGGTGGAGATGAGGATCAGGGGATCGCAATTGGAGGGGACACAAAGGGGTGGCATCAACAAACTTCCAATTGCAATTGGTCAGAGACATGCGATAGCCGTTGGATCAGCAGGGAGACAGATGGTCGTGATCGGATCGGGAGATGGCATGATCGAGCGATCAGAAGGCGAGATGCGATTGAATGTTGTGATTGCGATGGAGCGATTAGCGTCGGGCCGTAGGATTAACAGGAAAATGGATGGCTAGGATGATATCAGGATGATCGCAATCGCAAAGGCGGAAAGTGGCACCAAACAGAAACTTGCGATTGCGATTAGAGTGGGGAGCATGATTAGCGTTGGATTGTCTGATCCGACAGGAAGATCGACGGTCCAAATGTGATCGGAGCGTCGCAATCAGGAGGAACGGAAGGGGTGACACAAGAAACTTGCGATTGCGATTAGGTGGGGGGTGTGATTGGCGCTCCACTGTCGGATCAGAACAACATATCGATGGTGTATAACCTATCGCGGGACTTAGTGTTAAAACCCAATCGCATCGGATCTTTTCGATGATACAAAGGAATTGCACCCGCCCGACTCTCCGATTGCGATTAGATCCCAAGGCTTTAAGCACTGGGTCTTAGCTCAAAGGGTATATGTGGGGAAGTGGTTGGGGCTGGCGGGAAAAGGGGCTAAGCCCTATTATAAGGTTGAAAAGTGGGGTTTTTCCCATTTCAATGGATTTTAATGGTTAGGGAGGGTAACGATAGGAAGACTAAGGAGAATTTTGGAAAAACAAAGGGCAAGGGTGGTATTTCATGGGGATTATGGGGAGATTTAGGAGAGTAAGGGGGGATTTAGGGGGAACAAAGGGGACTTTGAAAAAAGGGGAAAAAGAGGTAAAATGAAGCATTCTGCAGAGGTACAAGGGGTAGATCATGGCCTTTTGGGGCACAAGTTTTAGCAATCAGCAAGGCTTACTGACTTCATAACAGCAGATGGAAACAATCAAAGGCGGGGAATCAATAAAAGGCTTCAAGGATGATGTGTTTTCAAGGGAAATTCATTCCTTGAAGGCTCACAAAACAATCTAGCCCCTTGCTTGCTTGTCAAAGAATTTATAAGGGTCTAACATCCCCCACATCCTTGCGGGTTGGATCCCCCATCAAAATTGGCCCAAGGTCTGCTTCGATCAATAAATTCAGGGACAACCATCGCGGGTGGTTTCTGTTGTTCATATTCAGGCAGGAGGTTGTATGTTGCTATTATGGCAGCACAAATTCGGTCACCGAAAATCGGTTGGTTGTTAAAAATGTATCTATTGCGGCCAATCCAAATTTCCCAGGAAAAAATCAGAGGTAGGTTGCGCAACTTAGTGGACTTTGCAGTAAGTTCCCACCAAAGAGTCCAAGCATCAATCAGTGAAGCACCCTGCCAGGGGAAGTGATATCGCAAGTTTTCTGTCACCAAAACCCAAATGGCCGCTATAACATTACAGTGGAGGAAAAGGTGTGAGGAGTCTTCGCAATTTGAAAGGCAATAGCAGCAACGCGAGGGTCCATTAATAGCTCGTCGGTGGAGGAAATCCATGGTGGGAATGCAGTTATTTAATATGCACCAAAAAAGGGTCTTGTGCTTGTGCGGTGCCTTTAACTTCCATATGCTGCGCCACCACCAAGCCTTGTGTGGTAGCTCTTTATGCTGAATGAGTGTCAGATATCCAAGTTTTGGGGCATATTTTCCACATGGAGAGTATGCCCAGATTAGCCTGTCATCCTGATCTGTGAGCCTGATGTTAGATGCTCTTAATGCCCAAATGTAGTTGTTCTAGATCTGGAGCTCGTCTTGAGGAATTTTTAGAAATTTAGCCGATAGCCAGGCTTGACTCATCCAAGAAGTGTGAATCGGATCCGCGATTTGTGCAAGGTAAGGGATTTCTCTGCGGCCCAGATGACCCTGCAAATATTCTAGTAATTTATAGAATTCACCACTACCAGACCAAGAATCGACACCGATTCTCACAGATGAACCAGATCCAATTTTCCATGACAATCCACGCTGAATGATATGTGCGGCCTTAGTGACAGTTTTCCAAATGATTGAAGCCCCAGTGTGCGACCCAATGCGATCTTTGATCCAGTCGATGGTGTCCTGGGTGCGATGTATTTAGCAACTATTACATCCTTCCAGAGACTGTGACTGGTGAGTAAGTGCCAACACATCTTGGCAGCAAGGCCATTCGAAAATAAATGGAGATCCTTGATCCCCTAACCGCCCCATTTCTTGGGTATGTTAATGTGGTCCCAAGTGACCCAGGCAAATGTGTAGTCCTTGTCCTGATTGCGACAAAGGAAATGACGACAGATGCATTTGATTCTATTGGTAACACCTCTAGGTAACCAAGCCAGTGTCATACAATAGACCGGAATAGCCTAGAGCACCGATTTGATAAGGACTAATCACCCAGCTCTGGATAACCATCTGTTGTACCAAAAATTTATTCTGTGCTCCACTTTGGCTATGAGCCAATTCCAGTATTTAATCTGATAATCATTAGGCTTGACGTGATATCCCAGATATTTAAGACCATCATTGATGTCCACATGAACATAGGCAAATAGATTCTTGGCAATGCCAAGTTCCTGAGCTGAGCATCTAGTCATAATGATAGTAGATTTGAGTGCATTTGGTATCATTCCAGTGGCTCTGCAAAAACTTTGGAGGAACTTATCAAAATAAATCAAGTCCTGTCTATAACCATCGAGAAATATTAGAACATCATCAACAAATAATAGATGAGTGATTTGAATGAGATCATTAATCTAGAGACCATGAATGGTACCCTGGGCTTTTGCATCTTTAATAAGAACAGATAAGCCTTCCATAACAAGCACAAATAATAAGGGAGACAGAGGACATCCCTGACGCAAACCATGACTTTCATGGAAAAACTTGGATGTAGTGCCATTAAGGAGAATGTTGAAGGAAGCATGACAGATACATCCCATTATCCAATTGATGAATGTATGAGGGAAGCCAGTTTGAATAAGTATGATGTGAAAATAGCCCCAATTCACCCAGTCAAAAGCCTTAGCTAAATCAATCTTGAGAATAGTGGATTTAAGGTGTTTGGATTTTATGGAATGGAGGGATTCTTGGGCCATGCCAATAGCTTCGTGGATTTGCCTATGATGCAAGTAGGCAAATTGTTCCTTAGAAATGTGAGAATATGAAAAAGGCTTAATGCGATTCACTATAATTTTTGAGATAATCTTGTAAATGTAGTTGCAGAGTGAAATAGGTCTGTAATCATGAAAGCTGGTCGGGAGGTCAGATTTAGGGATGAGTGCAATGAAAGTGGAGTTAAATCCATCATATATGCGTCCCCGCACCCTACTATCTTCAATCATGGTCAGCAGATCATTACCAATCAACTCAAAAAAATGTATGAAAAATTCAATTGGCCAGCCATCTGGCCTAGGGCTTTTGTCCTTTTTGAACCATTTCAAAACCCCCTCCAATTCCCCCATGGTGACTGGAGAATTAAGATCGTCAACCTGCTCCGGTTCCACAAATCTATTGAAAGAATGAGTAATATGCATAATATCAGGGAGGTCAATGTGCATGGGTGCCCTATAAAGGTCAGTAAAATTCTGGGTCCCCAAATCCTGTAATTAAGATTGAGTACGAGCAACATACCCATGCTGATCAGTGAGCTCCCATATGGAGTTGGCAGTCCTGTGACCATTAGCATGTTTTTGGAAGAACTTTGAATTTTCTTCTCCAGCTTGAAGCCAAATAGCACGGATCTTGAGCCTCCAGTCCTCCTCTTTTTGTCTCAGTATCTTAGCCTTAGAAGATTCTAAGGAAATGAGCTGCTCTTTGGATGTGATAGACCGATAGCCAGAGAGATCAGAGTTGTTAAGTTGTGCAATCGCAAAATCAATCCGATTGAGCTCTTCCCGCTCCAGGCGCTTCTTATTTTTAACCCATTGATAGTCAAGCGTTTAATGTGAGATAGATTATCATTGATAATTTGGGCAGGGTCCTCATCCGGCAATTGATGGCAATGTTACCAGGCATGTTGAACCAGATCATGATATTCTGGGTCCTGCAACCATCTGGAGCTAAATTTGAATGGTGGTCTAGCCTTGTGAGGACCACATTCAAATTCCAAAAAGATCGAAGAGTGATCCGACAAATTACCTTGTCCCATCCATTGTCTGGCACGGTCAATGATGTTAAGTAGAGGCACTTTGATCAGAAATCGATCTAATCTTCGGGCCAGAGCCACCACTCCAATCCTCTTGTTCCTCCAAGTGGGTAGAATCTTAGTGGTCTGAATGTCGACAAGGTCAACCGCATCAAGCTTGGTACTGAAAAACTCAGCTAAAGGATCCGGGTTAGCTTGAATTCCCCAGGATTCAAATATGCTAATGAAAAATTCAGATCACCCCCCACTATAATAAGAGGTGATTTGAGGAGAGAGAAATCCAGTAAGGCGTTCCAAAAGGCTTCTCAGTTCAGATAGGGACCATATACATTAATAAGGGAGAAACACTACTCAGAATTTATGAATATAATGTCCATGCCCAGTACACCAGGTCGACCCCAACAATTAAGCATCTTGGTGGTTCTGCAATTGATCCCCATGGCACTACCACCTGATCATCCGTGGACATCCAATGTGATAAAAGTCCAGTTGGGTAGAAAAGCATTTATAAGGGCAACGACTACGTCGACCGCTCCTAAAGTTTCTTGGAGAAAAAGGATGTCAATGGATCTTTGAGCAATTAAGTCTTTTAGGGCCAATCTCTTGTTGGGGTTGGCCAATCCCCTGCAATTGTATGAGAGACAAATCATGATGACACTCCTGGAATGGGCCTCCTTTCTCTAAGGACCTGCATAAGGGTAGATTGAGTTCCAGCCTCTACTTCCATATTTTCCCTTTTGATGGCTTTAGCTAAGGTAGATGGCCAACCTCTCGATTTGTTGGGTTGAAAGCTTGACCCTTGGCTAATGCCAAATGAGTCCTCTGAGTGGGGGTGAGTAATAGATCTAAGTAATTGTGTTTCAAAGTAGATTTCTTTGAGCAGGTAGAGGAGTGACATGAGGAATCAGGAGAGGTGTGTAGGATAATGGGAGTGAAGGAAGGTGGAGCTTGTGTAATAGTACAGCAAATAGAAGGATATCGAAGTGCAGACATAACAGAACCAGTAGATAAACATGGAACAAAGATGGATAAATAATAGGACTCTATATTAGAAATAGAAGAGTCAGGAATAGGAGAGGTACCCGGTATAGTCGCAGCCCGAACAGGTGGCTCTGGAGTGGATTGAGGATGTGATCAGGGTTGAGTTGTTGGCCAAGTAGGTAGTAGGAGAAACACACCCAGCTACTCAGCCACCAGCTGTTCCGGCTCGTCCATGTGCCCATCCACAGGATCCGAGCTAGAGCTTGTAATAACCTTAGTCTGGGTGGCCACATTGCGGGAGTTCTTGACAGCCTGGTGAGAGAATCCAAACTTTGGACACTCCTTGTATAAATGACCAACCTCGTGACATTTCCTGCATTGAAATGGCACCCCTTCATAATCCAAGACCTGTTGCCACACCATTCCATCAAATAGCATATTGATATTGTCATGAATTCCATCCCTAGTGTCTAGGAATATCAAAATGCGAGAAACAACCTTGCTCCCAGTGATTCGGTAGGACTTGTCGTGATCCAGGTACCGACCAAATAGACTTCCAATATTTTTGAAAGCAGTTTCATTCCAGAATTGAATTGGTAGTCCAAGAAATCTCATCCAAATAGGGTCAGCGCTTGCAATCTCTTTTTTGGGGTCAAATAGCGGAACCCATCGCTTGAGGTAAACCGGATGCATTTCTAAATGCCAGAACTGTTTAAGTGCCCACTCCGATTGATCAAGCCGAGCAAATGTGAGGGAAAATTAGCCCTTCAGTAGGACCATAACCTCCGAGAGGACATCAAGAGAACAGCCCCAGATCTCACCAGTCCACTGCCGCAGCCTCACCGCGGAGTATTTCTGGCCCCTAACCCTCCCCACTACCATAGTGGCAGCAATGAGCACCCAATCGTCCATTCCACACTCGCGCCCAAAGTTCGCGAAAATGCTGAACTTATTCTTTGTAGTCCTGTGCTTGCTCTTTTTATTAGATTGACCCTTATCCTGGTCAGATGCGTTCTTCGAGTCTGAAGACGAGCTCGGCTTTTCTGAGGTTGGTAGGTCACCCGGTATATTGGTAAACACCCCAGAAGCCGAGGCTGGAATGCACACCGAAGTTCCACTGCAAGGCACACACCCTCCGTGAGAACCATAGACAGGCATTCCACGGTGCGATGAAGAGCCCCCAATGTTTAGGTGTTCTAGAGAGATAGATGCTTCTCTAATACTTTGGTATGCCACATCTCCTAATGGCCCAGATAGCTCCAAATCGCCCACATCCAAAGAATTACCAGCCAGTGGAATGCTCCAAAGTCCAATATTTGATGGCGACAGAGTATTAAAGCAGAACTGATCAAGTTTCGCGGATGGAGGTGAAGAAATAGCCACGTCAGAATGGCTAGGAAGAGTTGGCCTCGAGCAAGAAGCAACTAGGATCATATCATCCATCTCATCTGATACAACAGGGTCATTATGTCCCCAAATATCTACACCTGCCAATGGGTCCTCCGTGTAGTCTAGCTCCTCCTCATATAAACTCATGATGCCAGCATGACAAATCCAATGGAAAATGGCCAATAGTTAGTTGGACAATGGCGATAAACCCCCAAACCCTACGCTAGCCACCCCTAGGTCAAATCTTGTTCGCGGATAAACAAATAGTAACCCAAACAAGCCAGAAGCAAGCCCAGATGGTAATGCACAAATGCGGGTCAGATAGAAACAAACGGTCTCTGGACGATCAGAGAACCCCACCAAAAGCAAGTAAAACACTCTGGACATCGAACACATACACAGCAGCACATCCAAATGTCGTAGGCGGAACCCCAAGAAAGTGGGGCAATCACTGACAGCTCCAAGGATCGAAGTCTGGTTGCCAAAGAAGTTAAATACAACCACAAACCAACGAATAGCGGACCAAGTAGGTCTTACCTGCCCCAAAAAACCCTGGCCAGACCGGAGAATGTGCTACCAACAGAGACGGGCCCAAAACGAAGACCCCACACCTCTGCAAGTTGGCGAGATCCCGGGAAGCGTTGATTCTGAAGGGTGCAAGAGTCGACAAACAAGGTGCCAAGAAAATGCAGAAATCGAAGTCAAACTCCACCAAACAATCGATATTTATAGTAATAATGTTACTCACCATAATTCAAATCCTAATTAACTTTACTCAATAACTCAAATCTTGATTAACCCTATTCAATATGATTTACTAAATCAAATAACATTTTAATTATAACAATGATTATATATTTTCATTACCAATTTTTCTATTAATACCAATAAAAACAGCAATCACTTTTATTTTAAAAAAATATTAAATTTCATATTACTTTTTTAATTTATTTATGACAAATTAAAATCTCCATATAACAAGAAGCTTTTACTTTTATACAATTTCAGCAAAAATCTCATGCTTTTACTTTTATACAATATCAACTAAAATCTCATGTAATAATGAAAGGTTTTTACTTTGATACAATTTCAACAAATTTCCCTTCATCTCTTAAAAATAAACATTATATTAAAAATATAAATTTGTTATACTTACATTTTTATTAATTATATGAACATTAAAAACATATTTAATATTAATATTAAGTATGTAATATAGATTAGAGCTTCTAGAATCTTGTGTAATATGATTGAAGAGCTCGGCTTCACCCATCTTCAAGAGGAGGAAGTTGAGCATAAGATAGGAAGAGTGCTTACACTGAAATAATAAATAAGAGTGAATTATAGCCTGTAAATTCAACGAAGTTGCTAGGATTCAAAGTTCCCCAATAAGGAGAAATTATAAAAGATTAAGTAAATATTAAATTATTAATAAACTAGTTCGATGAATTAATTAATTTGAATTAGTGGTTGGAGAATGACAAGGTTATAATGTTAAAAAACCATTCTAAATTATAAAATTAAATTAAAATTTGATGCAGGGTCAAATAACTAACCCAATTTTTTATACTTTGGAGCTAACTACTCACCCCGCTCTCCCCAGGACTGTACACTTTATAGAGTATATAATTCAAATAAAAAAATACATAACAATGGGTTCAAAACCCCTATTCCACCTTAAATTAAAATTTCTTTTTATCTTAGCACTTCACTTACCTTTTTCTGCTTCCATATCAATTCAGCACGTGACCCTTCTCATTAACCGAGGTCAAATTCTTATCGCATCGCATTGTCAGTGATAGCAAATTTCTTTTTCCCTCATTTTAAGTCATGGATTTGAGAACACAAACTCTAGTTCATCGTTGTTTCGCACAATTTTTCTTTTACTCTGATCATCACAGTCGCCAAACCGCTCCATCTCAATATCAGTACATTATGATTTCGGCTTATCACATTTTGTCAGATTAGGGTCATCAAAGATGACAAGCATATCAATAAACAATTCCTCGTAGCATCAACCCTTATCGCAATATTGCAAATTGATGCAGGGGCATTAGGTTACAAAAAGATACTTTGTATTTCCATAGCCATAGGGGGTCTTATATCTTGCTCATGTAATTATTGAATAAATTGAGTGATTTATTTAAATGTGGAGAGGAATTGTAAATGTTCTCAAATCATTGGAGAACATGAGAGAGTTAGTTAGCTGGGAATATGAAGAGATAGTCAGTTTCAGAAATTATAGGAATTAGGCTCAATTTAGGACTTTGAGGAATTTCAAAAGTTTATTCGAACTGTCAAGAAGATGAATTGATTCATTAGTGGGTTTTTGTATAAACGAAAACCTCAAGGGCCTTAAAAAAAATAATTAGACCTGAAGAGTTGTGCAGTAGGAGATAGAGGGGCCATCGAATTGAAAACCAAGGCGAGAAGGAAGATCTCAATGTAAGGTTTGCATGATTAATAGAAGAATTGATTTCTGAGTTAATTTCCATTTCTGAGTTATATGGTTATGGAATTGTTGTACTATGAAATTGTATGAAACTGAATGAATCGAACTCTGATGTAATCACTGGTTTTGCACTTATAGAAGATCCATTTCTGAAAGTCGTATTCAGTTATGAATTATATAACGAGTAAGGTTCTATATATCATGTAAGGTTTCAATGTCAATATCGAATTTGTAATTCTGAGTTGAAGGACCTGGTTATAGATCCTTGGAAAGACTTAGTATCAGTGTAAATGTTCTGAATGTCAATACAAACTCGATTTATGAGTTCTTATGAATCGTGATGTCTTAATGCATTGTGGATGGGTGTAACATAGCATGTGTTTGAGTGGTTCGAGCGATGATTCCGAGTACCATTAAGGGACTGTTGTGAATTCTCATCGCATAGAGGTGGCAAAATATCATATAAGGTTGCCGAGAGATTAATGATAGATCAAATATCGTCGAAGTCATGAAAGGGATTCGTATGAAGGAGGATGCGATTCTTTTTAAGAGTCCTAGTTTCCGAAGTAAGTAGTGGGTCTATTCAGCATTTTATTGAATTTGCAGAGGAGTCTTGGTCAAACGAGAATGGCGAGAATTGAATTGGGCAGAAGCAGAAGTTAGAAATTACACGAGAATATGGGTGCATCCATTCCACAAGATTGAATTGTAGCTGAGTGGAGTTCAAGGAACCTAGAGTCACGAAGCAGAAGGCAGAGTGTCGAAGAATTGGATGGAACCACGAGTTGAACCAGAACCGGAAGTAATCGGAACAACAAAGGTGGTTTTGAGTCCAAATCCGTGGGTTTCACGTAAGTTATAAGTGGTAAGTTGTTTTTGTGAAAAGGAATGTGATATGGGTCTCCGTTTGACGCGTGGCAATCAGTGGGTTTTAAAAACCACTTATATCGTGTAACTCCTGACGATTAAGTCCCAAGCATTTTAGTTATGTGATATCCGTCAGATGCGCGCCCAAGGTCTTGTGGGAGCGCGATAAATTATTCGCCATTGGATGGGTTCAACGCGGAGATAGCTTGTGGCCCATATATGAGGTGATTTCCGCGAGACATTTGAACAGATGCATGGTAGGTTGTTGAAATACTACCATATGTTAATACATGTGGTGAAAGCGAGGTCATACTTCACGGTTCAAATGTAAGCCGAGTCTTGATGCGAGCTTTGTGAGAAGGGTTGTTATATAGTTCAACCATTATTTGAAGGAGAATGAAACTTTCATGGTCGAAGATTTATTTAATGAAAATCCCTTGCCATAGGACCAATGCAAAGGTATGTTTGACTGATGAAATATTGGCCGAGCATATTCATTTATAAAGATTTGTTATAAAAGTTTTAACCGGTGGTTGTGATCGCCTGTGAAGTTCAATCCTTATGTTTACTCAAGGTTGAAGCATAGGGATGAATATGTGGGCCCGGATAGACATTGCGTTTGAGTTTTAATACTAAATGGGTCGATTATGAATTGTAAGAAGGTTATGTTAAGAACCATTAATGAGCCCAACCCTTAGTTGATGTTGAGTGCATGAGTTGGATCCGAAGTGGGGTTGAAATGAATTAAATACCCACTTGGGTTGTATATAGGTTGTGTTGAAAAGCGTCTACATATATATTACTATGTTAGTGGCCAAGGCACATTATTGGAATTTATTCGAATCAGATATGGGTTCAAGTGCATAAGGTAGTTTAATTCTATGGTTTGTAATCACAGGTCTTTAAAGAAGAAAGAAAGAAATTCCGCATATGTAATTGTTAGGTGGAGTTATAACCATAGAGTTGAGATAGAAGTAAAACTTCTGCAGTAAAAAGAGATTGTCCAGATAGTGATTTTATTGGGCATAAATTAGACAGGCATTTTTATATGCATGAGAGTAGAAAATGTAGGTAAGCAGGGTACCCCGTTATCATGTGGTATCAGAGCAGGATAAGCTCTTTTGAAAATTAATTGTGGAATGCATATGTACTAAAGCAGTGAGAAAAGTTGAAGTTTTAAATCTGTTTGACAATAATTGCAGATTTGAATAAGCATATAGTGAAGGTTGATAATTCGGATTTCCAGAATCTAAATTTGAAGGAAAATGCACTTTGGAGATTGCAAGGTGATGTGCATACAGGTATAAAGGTGATGACAAGAGATCAGATTTGAATCTGACAGGGCAACGTGCAGTGCAGCAGAGCATTGGGAGAAATTTGCAGAAGAAATTGCAAATAGTGTTGAACAAACTCTAAAGGTGAGTTTATGAGCAGTGTTAACTTTGGTTTGAAGAATTATTTGCAGAATTTAGATTGCAAGAAATTGGAGAAATCTCAACAAAGGCAGATCACGGCTTTGAGAGCAGTGATAAAAGAATCCAACAGAGGATTCTGAGGTGAAGAAGAAAGTGTGGCAGAACCTGGAGGATTCCCAACAGAGGTTGGATGAAGAAATAACATATTTGTTCTTGAGAAAATTTGCAGAGTGAAGCCTATAGAGAGCAGAAGAGAGTGCTCAGAAGGTTCCAGCAGATAGGGGACCAGTACTTGCCAAAATCCAGGTTCGGAGGAAAGGATTTGTGAGGTAAGTTGTAGCAAGAGAACTTGTTGTTGCAGAGGCTTAGTTCAGCTTGTGAGTGAAGAACTGATGGAGGAGAAAATGGCTACTAATAGCCACAGCAGAGATTTCAGAGGTTTTGAGAGAGGACACCACAGAAGAGTGAGGGAAGATGCCAAAGCAAATGGCATGAGGAAGAAATTCACTGATGAAGAATATTGGAAAGAGGTAGCTGAGATCATAGAACAGTTTAACAAACTTAAGATGATGGTATATGAAAGCCAGAGAGTTGGTTGGCTCATGAAGAAGAGAGTGAAGTGGCATAGGCTACAGATGAAGAGAGAGAAAATGATAAATGCTCAGCTGAAGGAGGAAATAATTATAATGATTAAGTATTTGGAGAAAGACTTGAATACTAAAAATTCAAGTAAGACCAAGGGGTCGAATGACTTTACATCTGGCAAATTTTGTATGTTTGTAGGAAGAACATGTGGAGGAGGAAAATCTACTGATGTTGTCACTGGGGAAGAAAATGGGACATCCAGATATGTTGTAAATGTCCATACATAGTTGAGGGAGAGTTTTTCTTTCCAACATATTGGAAGCAGAAGAGATTTAACTTATGATGATGGTCAGAAGCTATAAATTGAGTAGTCAATTGGACAGCTCGAAGAGACTGAAGAGAGGACCATTAAAGAATTTATGAAATGTATAGAATACTTGGAATAGCAGGAGGATTTGATGATTGAATCTTCAAATGAGACCATGGGGTCTTATGGTTTTAAAGCTGACAAGTTGTGTGTGAATGTAGGTATTGGAGAAGACAGTTCATGTGATGAAACTGTATTTAGTGAAGATGGAAGTTGCCAAGTCACATATGATGATTATGTTTCAGATGAATATCAGATTGAACTATTGCAGCAGAAGGAATTCATAAATTCCTTGTTTAATGAAAGAGATTGTTTCAATGGGGACATGACGGTTATGTCTGATGGTGATAAATTTGTTATTAATGATGATAATGATAGACTGATTTTATTAAATGGCCAAGTGAAGAGTGATGGACAAATAACTGAATTTATTGCAGATATGGGAGATCAGAATTCTATTCTGATGAAAGAAGAAAAGATGGTGACAGCAGGAAAGTTGACTTGTGACAAAGAGGAAGATAGTGAAGATTGCACAGAGAGTTTCTCAGAAGAGATGAAAAATTTGTGGCATGAGTTAAGTGTTCTAGAGCAGAGACTAGAAACACAAAGGCTAAGTGTTCAGATGGTAAAGGTAGAGATGAATGAGACTGGGAAGGTTCATCTTTATGAACTAAAGAAGAGATACATCCTTGGAGAATATGATGTAGAGGAGAGGCTAGCTAACAGTCTCAAAAATTGTCTGAAGTATTGGAATCAACATACTGATGTGCTGATGACAGAGAAGCAAATTGAAATGTTACTGGAGAAAATGTCAGAACATCGATTTGAAATGTTGCCAGAGGAGGAAGAGACACAAAGGTTTTATAATTTTGGTGTTTGTCTTATGACTGCAGGTACTGATGGAAGGACTAAAGGATGTTTGGTCCGGGAGAAGAAAAGAGATGATGATGGTGACTGGAAATTTAAATACCAGTCTAAAGAATTGTTGAAGTCAGAGAATGAAGAAATTGTCAGGGGTGACAATCAGGGAGAGTTTTACTGTTGCAGAAGACAAGAGGGTATGGATGATTGGGTGGCAGTTAAAGGTACAGCTAAGGCTCAGCAATTAGGAGTAGAAATAAGAACTCGGCAAGCAGAAGCAGAGGTAAGAATTTAGCAATCAAGAGGAAACAATATCCAGCAGTCAGAAGACATATTAAATGAAGAAATTGCATTGATAAGAAGACTGATTGTGAGAGTGTCTGAGAGGAAGACAACAACAAGAAAACAAAGAAGCAGCATCAGCAAAATAAAGACAGTCATAGACTGTGAAAGCATATCAAGTGGAAAGATGCAGCATAAAGTATGGAAGCCTGGAGGAGTGCAAAAGAAGAATGTTGTAGCAGATGATCAGCTGCAGAACAAGGTGTGGGATCCAGGAAGACAAGGACTGAAAGCCCATGATTAGGAGATCATGATAAATTTTAACCTTGGGAGTCTGATGCAGGGGCATTAGGTTCCAAAAATATACTTTGTATTTCCATAGCCATAGGGGGTCTTATATTTACTTGCTCATGTAATTATTGAATAAATTGAGTGATTTAGTTAAATGTGGAGAGGAATTGTAAATGTTCTCAAATCATTGGAGAACATGAGAGAGTTAGTTAGCTGGGAATATGAAGAGATAGTCAGTTTCAACAATTATAGGAATTAGGCTAAATTTAGGACTTTGAGGAATTTCAAAAGTTTAATCGAACTGTCAAGAAGCTGAATCGATTCATTAGTGGGTTTTTGTATAAATGAAAACCTCAAGGGCATTAAAAAAAATAATCAGACCCAAAGAGCTGTGCAGAGTAGGAGATAGAGGGGCCATCGAATTGAAAACCAGGCAGAGAAGGAAGATCTTAATGTAAGGTTTGCATGATTAATAGAAGAACTGATTTCTGAGTTAATTTCCATTTTTGAGTTATATGGTTATGGAATTGTTGTACTATGAAATTGTATAAACTGAATGAATCGAACTCCGATGTAATCACTGGTTTTGCACTTATAGAAGATCCATTTCTGAAAGTTGTATTCAGTTATGAATTATATAACAAGTAAGGTTTTGTATATCATGGAAGGTTTCAATGTCAATATCGAATTCGTAATTCTAAGTTGAAGGACCTAGTTATAGATCCTTAGAAAGACTGAGTATCAGTGTAAATGTTCTGAATGTCAATACAAACTCGATTTATGAGTTCTTACGAACTATGATGTCTTAATGCATTGTGGATGGGTGTAACATAGCATGCATTTGAGTGGTTCGAGCGATGATTCTGAGTACCATTAAGGGACTGTTGTGAATTCTCATCGCACAAAGGTGGCCAAATAGCATATAAGGTTGCCGAGAGCTTAATGGTAGTTCAAAGGTCATCGAAGTCATGAAAGGGATTTGTATGAAGGAGGATGCGATTGTTTTTAAGAGTCCTGGTTGCCGAAGTAAGTAATGGGTCTATTCAGCATGTTATTGAATTTGTAGAGGAGTCTTGGTCAAACGAGAATGGCAAGAATTGAATTGGGTAGACACACAAGTTACAAATTACACGAGAATAGAGGTGCATCCATTCCACGGGATTGAATTGTAGCTGAGTGGTGTTCGGGGAACTTGGAGTCACGAAGTAGAAGACGAAGCATCGAAGAATTGGAAGGAGCCACGAGTTGAAATGGAACCAAAAGTAATCGGAACAGCAAAGGTGGTTTTGAGTCCAAACTCTTGGGTTTCGCGTAAGTTATAAGTGGTAAGTTGTTTTTGTGAAAAGGAACGCGATATGGGTCTCTGTTTGACGCGTGGAAATCAGTGGGTTTTAAAAACAACTTATATCGCGCAACTCCTGACGATTAAGTCCTGAGCATTTTAGTTGTGCAATATTCGTCGGATGCGTGCCCAAGGTCTTGTGGGAGCGCGATAAATTATTCGTTGTTGGATGGGTTCAACACGGAGATAGCTTGTGGCCCATATATGAGGTGAGTTTGGCGAGACATTTGAACGAATGCATGGTAGGTTGTTGAAATACTACCGTATGTTAATACATGTGGTGAAAGCGAGGTTATACTTCGAGGTTCAAATGTAAGCCGAGTCTTGATGCGAGCTTTGTGAGAAGGGTCATTATATATTTCAACCATTATTTGAAGGAGAAAGAAACTTTCATGATCGAAGATTTATTTAATGAAAAGCCCTTGCCATAGGACGGATGCAAAGGTATGTTTGACTGATGAAATATTGGCCGAGCATATTCATTTATAAATATTTGTTTTAAAAGTTTTAACCAGTGGTTGTGATCGCTTGTGAAGTTCAATCCTTACGTTTACTCAACGTTGAAGTATAGGGATGAATATGTGGGCCCGGACAGACATTACATTTGAGTTTTAATACTGAATGGGTTGATTCTGAATTGTAAGAAGGTTATGTTAAGAACCATTAATGAGCCCAACCCTTATTTGATGTCGAGTACGTGAGTTGCATCTGAAGTGGGGTTGAAGTGAATTAAAATACCCACTTGGGTTGGATATAGGTTGTGTTGAAAAGCGTCTACATATATATTAATATGTTGGTGACCGAGGCACGCTATTGGAATTTATTCGAATTAGACATGGGTTCCAGTGCATAAGGTAGTTTAATTCTATGGTTTGTAATCACAGGTCTTTAAAGAAGAAAGAAAGAAATTTTGCATATGTAATTGGTAGGTGGAGTTAGAACCATAGAGTTGAGATAGAAGTAAAACTTCCGTAGTAAAAAGAGATTGTCCAGATAGTGAGTTTATTGGGCATAAATTAGACAGGCATTTTTATATGCATGAGAGTAGAAAATGTAGGTAAGCAGGGTACCCCATTATCACAAATTATTCATTTCAAAATGATAAATGGTGCTGAATGTCTCCATCGTTGGTTCGATAATCGATCCAACGACTATCACTATATCACATCCTAATTAGCCTGACGGATAATGAGTTGAACACATTCGATATGGGTAGTTTCCCATATCCACTGACTGCGACGTGTCAATACCTCATTCCATCGCGTTGATTAAAACTTTACCACTTACTACCTTAAATCTATGCGATAACCACTTATCGGTTGAGGAAAACCACCTCGGGGTTCCGCCGTGATATTCGTCGTCTCCAGGTTCCAATAACTTTAGTCACGAAACTGAAAAGGGTGTTACAAGAATTTAAAGGTTAAGAACTTAGATTTAATGCAACACTTTTTAGTCACCACAAACAGATATCAATACCATTGATGCTCAAAGGCATTAACATATATGATTCAAAGATTTTTGAATAAACTATACAAACAGAAATTAATCTTGATCTCTTGAAATACAATTACATAGTGTTTGAAATAACCATTTGCATATGAACTATGATTCCACACCACATTTCAATCAATTAATTATTAAAAATGAAATTACAGAGTCTTGACCCTTCCTGGCCTGATTACATCAGTTTTTCTGACCTCCATTTATGTCACTCTCAAACCCTACATCTAACTTAATCACCCTTATCTTGCGTACTTAGATATCTCTCCCTAATGCTTTAGAAAAACTACAATTTATACAGAAAAGGATTCATGAACCAATTCAGTTCAAATCCATTCTTTTCTTAACCAAATCCTAATTTAGACTTTGAATCCCTCAAATCCTCACTATTCCTTGGATTTCTCACTCATCCCTAAGATTTCTATAACTCACGAGATATTCTCCATTAATTAAATCACAATTAAAATTCTTCAAACTCAACTAAACTTAGGAAAATAAATAAATTGATTAAGGGAACCCACTCCCTTTAGTAAATGTGAAATAAGGCTCATGGGTCTTATAATTTTTGGAGAATTCTCCTGCATCAGACTCCCCAGGTTGAAATAATTCATGGACTCCTATTCATGAGTCACCCAACTGCTTCTGTTGTAAACTTCATCAGATTTCATCTTTCCACTCGATGTATGACCTCTTTCAATTGCAGGTGCATTTACTGCCTTCTCTCCTTCTCCTGGATGCCAAAAACTTGTATTATGGATGTCCTTTTACTTTGTTTTCATGATTAACTCCTCTGCATAATGTTTTTATGTTGATATCCTGCATAACCAAATTTTCAAACGATACATTTTTCTACTCCTTTGTCTGTTGTTGTCTTGTCATCATCTCAATAAAATTGAGTTCCAAATTTATGTATTCTCCACTGCCTTGTACTTGATTATACATTTTGATTTCTGACTCAATCACAAACATTCTTTTCTATCTCCAAATAAATTTATTTATGTTGTCCTATACATCATTCCATATTTCCTTAACTTGTTGACTTTGACAAATTCTTATGCTCGTCATCTTTGTAATTTCCATCATCCACCTATCCAACAACTTGAGTAGAATCATTTCAATCTTAAAATAAGATTGTTTCTTGTTTGATACAAGAACATATAACCTTCCAACTACGTATTGTCCATCAACTAAAAATAATTTAGTTATTAAACTTGTTTCAAGTGCTTTCATACTCATATTAAATATGACTAAATTTTTCATCCAAATTTTTAATTGCAAACTCAACATAAAATCTTGAAATTCAAGCCTCCTTCGGATTAAAAACAAAGTTTGTTTGTGGATTGTACTTTCACCTCATGTATAACTTTCTTTCTCCTGCAATGATTTATTTAAGAGTTATACCAACTCTCATTCCTTCATCCTGAACTTTTGATTCAACTAGCTGCTTACTATCATCTTCTTGTTTCCATAAAAAAACCTAACTTTCTGCATTTTCAGAATTTACATACTTCTTCATGTTTGCATGAACAAACATACCTCCAAGAGCAGTTTGTCCTTCCTCCTGAAAAACACATTCAACAATTAATAATTCAAAATTAGAAAATGCATTATATTCTCCACTAACTCTGTTCCATAATTTTTCTGATTTGTCATCCTCCTTATGCACATATGACATGTCAAAATTGTCATATTCTCCTTCATATTGTCTTGTCTTGAAAAAATCTTCTTTGTCTTCACTTTTCTCTGAATGTTGTCTCATTTCAAAATTATGTTTTCTGGTCTTCTCTTTAGCCTTCCTTCCTTTCATAATTCTTTTCATTCTTCCTTCTTCTCCCTTACAAATATGTAAGCCACTAAATTGTCTTTTCCATGCCTCTTCCTTTTCAATCAAAATATGCCAATCTCTAATTCTCTTTGTTTCTTTACATGAAACAAAATCATATGGAACAGATTTTTCCTTCCATGATAAAGCTCCTTTTAGAATAAAAATTACCGTCAACACCATGAATATCATTTTCCATTGAAACCCTTTGCTGCTCACTGTAAATGCATTGTTCATGAAAGCATCCCCGTCTTCACCTTCTGAGATTGCCTGTTTCTCTCCAATTTGTTGATTACATTCGTCTTTACTCTTTTTGCAAGTTGTACAAGTAACACTGTCTTCAAATTGTTGTTGTGCACCAGCCTCTGCCAACCGATCATTACGTTCTTGACTACCTTCTTTTCCTCTCCTCTTCATACAATTTTTTGGACTAACTGTTCCTCCTTGGACAAAATTCTCTTTATACATCTCTGTTCTACTATCTTCCATAGTACAATCTTTATTAAGAGTTCTTTCCACTAATGTTCCACTATATTCTTTCAAGACAATTTCTTGTCCATTAACTATCAATACATGTTCATAATTTTTAAATAAAAATGGAAAAGATAATTCCATTACCTCAAGTATTTTCCCTGTACATAAACTCTTATTTGATCCTTTCATAAGGCTATCTTCATACCGCTCTTCTTCTTTTGCAATCTGCAATTTCATTTTATCTTTAGACTGTCTATCATCCCTTTGCCAAATCTCACTAGATTCATCACCTCCAACTTTCATGGTAGTCTTCAACATTTGTCCTTATTTAGTGTCTTTGAACACATGTTCAATCAAGAATTTTTCCGTTACAACCATCTCTTCTAACATCTTCATTTCTTCAGTAAGCTACATAAATATATCTTGTAAAGATTTTTCATCACCTGCATACATACACAAATAAACAGTTTAAAAAATACTAGGTTTCTCTTTCTTTGATGTCTCAATCATCACATCTCTTCGTTGATCCGAACTTGTTTAATAGTTCATAAATTGATCAATGATTCCTTCCTCAGCAAGGTAATCTTCTTGCTCAGGTGTATAATGGTCATCTTTCATCTCTAACTTAGTTGTTTTAAGTTCCTCCCTTAATCTGATATACATTCTTCTCTTTATCTGCTTTTGCAACAACTTCCACTTTATCTTCTTTCTTTTCATATTCCAACCATAACTTTGAATCTTCTCACAATTTTCTAGCAGCATTATTATTTCATCAATACTTGCTTTCAATTCTGCAATTTCTTTGTCGAATACCTCTTGACTCATTTCCTTTCCTTTGCCATTTTCTTTGGCATCTTTCTTTCTTCCATTGTGGCTTCTCTCTAAACCCCTGTTATGACTATCAGTAGTCACTTTATCCTTCATCTCTATGAGCTCCTCACTCACTATGAGCTGCAATAAGCCTCTACAACAACAATTCCTCCCTGTTGTCACTTACCTCACCAATCCCCTCTCTGGACTTGGTCTTTTGGTAAGCACTGGTTCTCTTTCTTTGGAACCTCTTGAGCACTCTCTTCTGCTCTCTCTAGGCTTATATCCTCCACTCACATTCTCTTGAGAACACTTTAACTGTCCTCTCTGTCCAACCTTTTCCTAGAATATTTAGTTTCACTACCACTACCACAACTCCTTTCTCTCTTTACATAGTCTTCTACTGTGTGTTGTTGCTATCATTCTATTCCTTTATGAAAACAATTCAAATGGAACCAAACATCAAAATTTAACTCATACCTGAGAGATATTCAAATGATCTATCTCTTTGAGCTTCCACTGGTTTGGACAATATAGATACTGCTTTAATTTTTGTTGTCTGCACTTCAGTTCTCTTGTCAACTAAATTTATTTTCTTTCTGAGTACATCCATATTCATTTTATTTCATTACAATATTTCTGTTGCAATTTCTTCATTCACTTCTTTGTCACAGCTACTTGGCTGAAACTTTTGTTACTACCTTCATCACATATACATATCATTAAAATTTTGCAAAGGCTTTACCTGATCTTGTCTTTCTCAAGTCTTTTTCACAATCTTCCTTTGATGAAATTCTAAAGTCCTCATTATATGCAATATTTCAGAATTCTCTTTGCACAAAATCTCTGGTTTCTTGTTCTCACTTTGTATTGAATCCATTATATTGCAGTTTATTGACATGCTGGAATAAAATTCAAATTTTCAATCAATTCCACAGAATATTAAATTCTGCTTTGATACCACAAATGATGAAGGGTCAAATAACTAACCAAAATTTTTATACTTTGGAGCTAACTACTAACCCCACTATCCCTAGGAATGTACACTTTATAGAGTATATAATTCAAATAAAAAAACACATTTCAATGGGTTCAAAACCCCTCTCCCACCTTAAATTAAAATCGATTTTATCTTAGCACTTCACTTACCCTTTTCTGCTTCCATATCAATTCAGCACGTGACCTTTCTCATTAACCGAGGTCAAATTCTTATCGCATCGCATTATCAGTCATAGAAAATTTCTTTTTCCCTCATTTTAAGTCACAAATTTGAGAACACAAACTCTAGTTCATCATTGTTTCACACAATTTTTTTTTTACTCTGATCATCACAATTGTCGAACCGCTCCATCGCAATATCGATACATTGTGATTTTGGGTTATCACATTTTGTCGGATTAGGGTCATCACAAATCACAATTAGATCAATAAACAATTCCTCGTTGCATTAACCCTTATCACAATATTGCAAATTATTCAATTCAAAATTCAAAATGGTGCTGAAGGTCTCCACCGTTGGTTCGATAATCGATCTAACGGCTATCGCTCTATCGCATCCTAATTAGCACAAGGGATAATGAGTTGAAGGCACGCGATACTGGTAGTTTCCCATATCCACTGAATTTGACTGGTTAATACCTCATTCCATCACGTTGATTAAAAATTTACCACTTATTGCCTTAAATCTACACGATAGCCACTTACCGGTTGAGGAAAACCACCTCGGGGTTCCGCCGTGATACTCGTCGTCTCCAGGTTCCAATAAATTTAGTCACGGAACTGAAAAGGGTGTTACAAGAATTTAAAGGGTAAGAACTCAGATTTAATGCAACACTATGTACTCACCGTAAACAGATATCAACACCATTAATGCTCAAAGGCATTAACATATATGATTCAAATATTTCTGAATAAACTATACAAACATAAATTAATCTCGATCTCTTGAAATGAAATTACACAATGTTGGAGATAACCATTTTCATCTGAACGATGATTTCATTTGAAATAACCATTTGCATCTGAACTATGATTTCACACCACACTTCAATCAATTAATTATTCAAAATGAAATTACAGAGTCTCGACCCTTCCTGGCTTGATTACATCAGTTTTTTTGACCTCCATTTCTGTCACTCTCAAACCCTACATCTACCTTAATCACCCTTATCTTGCGTACCTAGATCTCTCTCCCTAATGTTTTAGAAAAAGTACAATTTATACAGAAAAGGATTCATGAACCAATTTAGTTCAAATCCATTCTTTTCTCAACCAAATCCTAATTTAGACTTTGAATCCCTCAAATCCTCACTATTCCTTGGATTTCTCACTCATCCCTAAGATTTCTATAACTCACGAGATATTCTCCATTAATTAAATCACAATTAAAATTCTTCAAACTCAACTAAACTTAGGAAAATAAATAAATTGATTAAGAGAACCCACTCCCTTTAGTAAATGTGAAATAAGATTCATGGGTCTTATAAGTTTCGGAGAATGCTCCCGCATCAAAATTAATTTCAAAGTTTTGATTGAAAATATTAAAAATCAAGGGGCGAGGGAACATAGATATGGAAGAAAATAGGGGGGAGGGGGAAGGATGTCTAGGATTGGTTAGGAATATGATTAAGGGTAGGGCATTTAGAAAATAGGAAGTGCACCGTGAGTTTCTAGGAATGACTCAATTGATAACCATCATCACGGTTGAAGTTATTAGGAATCTTCTTTTTGATTTCGAGGGCTTCCCGAATTATTCGGGTAGAATGAAAAGGTTCCAGAAGCTCTTCAATCATATTAGACAAGATTCCAGACACTCTAATCGACATTATGTATCCCATTGTGGAAACATTCACGCTTCAATTAAATATGTATTTTTAAGATAAATATATGTTAAATAATATGATAACCAAATAGAAATAAAATTGAAAAGGAGCTTCCATAAGGTACATAAATATGTTTTAATATTTAAAATAGATGAAAACAATATCAAAATGGAGTTTGAGGAACGAAGATACAAACTCCTACACCCTTCGCTTTTGTAGGACAAATGATCATATCGATTTAATCAAAGTATTACCGTCAATGTAACTAATGTTCAAATGTTGTCTAATCTGCATAGTAGTAGTGTTATTGATTGTATGTGGCCAATGGAATTTTTATTTATTTATTTATTTTTCAGATGAAAAAAAACCTGGTGCATATAATGTGTCAGTGCAAGTTTAGTAATGATATGTTGTCTAATATTTGTTACAATTTCATACAAACATGTGAAAGATAGAAGGGCAGTCATGTATATATTATAATACCGTCAAAATCATTCAGAATTAGCATATAGATCGTAAATGGAGGTGGAAACAAAACACAGAGTGTTATACCCAAATTTTAGAAGTGTGTCCCAGATATCCATGTGAGAATCATAAAATATAATTAGACATCTTTAAGTAGTGCAATAGGGCACTACCATGAATTTCAAACTGTAAAAAAGAATCAAAATTTACAAAACAGATAGTCCTATAGATCAAAGCACAAAAATAGCTGAAGGGGTAGGTGTAGTGACCACAACAATAGTCGATTCAACTATGATGAGAGAGTAATGGATATAGATGAAGGCTCTAATAAGCCCATATTTGACAGTGAATCCACCTGCGTGTTCCTCTCCCCGTAAATGTGAGAAACATTTATGTACGAGAAGGAATTCTGAAGATCATTAATCCAGTGCACCCAAGACTATATATGGTGTGGAGTGAAATTCGTGCCTGTGTTAAGATATTGAATGATGACATGTGAATTGTCGTATACATAAAGGGTGTCCAGGGAAAGTTGTTGTGCAAACCATAATAAACCCCACAATGCGAGCACCTCCGCCCGAGTGTTTGTGCCCAGTCCTCCATTCCAATGGATCATGTATTGTGTTGTGGGGTCCATTCAAATCCATACTCTGCAACCGCATATATTCCAATGAGATGCTCCATCGAAATAACTTGCAAGAAATTGTATAAGGTGCACCATAGACCTAATAGAGAAGTCTCGAGGAATCCGATGAGGTACAATATGTTCCTCGAGCCACATGATAACTTTATGCACAATGCAATGAGAAAAAAACTGACAACCCTAAAAAATGAGACCACTTATCGTTTTCCATATTTCCCATACAGTAAAATAAGGGATGATTTTTTTTTTCGCCCTTGTCCAACCACCACAGATAACAATCCTGTAGATTTTTAAAGTTTTTGTATGGAATGCGCATGAATTGGAATATATCATGCCAAATTGTCTTAGTAATAGGACACTCCAGAAAGAGGTGAGTGTTATATTTCAAAGAAGATGTGCAAAGTGAGCATCAACCAGGGCCATGAATACCCCTCTTGTTCAAATTCTCCCATGCGAGGTTTTTGTTAAGCCATACCAACCAATTAAATAATGTAATTTTATGAGGAATGTGTAGATGCAATACCTTGCGAAACCAACTTTCCTGTAGTCCATTAGAGGTGTATATGAAGTTTTTGTAGATGTCTACAACAACCGCACATTTGAATTTATAATTCCCACCAAGTGATGTTGTCTTCCTCTCCTATGTTATATAGACCCCCCTGTCTGAGGGTCTTGATATATATCTTCCATTCTATATGAAGCCCTGGTGGAATATTTATGTCCTCCGCAGTTCGCCATTTCAGGGTATTCACATCCCACTCCCGAATAATCTGTTGTACATAGAAAATTTCCCTGGACTTAAGGTGGTGAAGCAACCAGCCCGATAGTATCTGATCCCCACCAAATTCCTTTATATGATCAGTTCCAATAATGATATTGGACCCGTTCCTCAAGTGCCAAACGAGTCGATGTAAGAACATAGTATTCACCACTTGAAAACTACGCCATATATATGACCCCATCAATCGTCCAAGTGTTCTGATCTACAACAAGATGTCAGATTTTTTCCCTCCATATATTTGGTGTGAATTATATCCCGCCATAGTCCTTTTGCATGCATACCATGCCATAGTGATTTGAGGAGAACTGCCCATCCAAATACTTTGCATCCAATAAGCCCCATCCCCCGACATCCTTTGGAGTTGATATCTTGTCCATCTTAATGAGATGATATTTTTCATGAAGTTTTTGTCCATCTCGTATAAATTGTGTAAGTATGGCATTTATCTTTTGGATTATGGCAACTGTGAGGTGAAATAAGTGTGCCGAGTATGTGCCCATTTGTTTTAAGACCGCTTGTACAAGCCTATATCATCCCCCAATTGATAGTCAATGATGAGTCCATGCATCAATCCTATTCTTTAATTTTTCCATAATCCATAGCCAATCAACGTTCTTATACTTTGCAGGCTTCAGTTTTTACCCCAAGTATGTGATGCCATCAATCAATGGACCATATCCATAATTGAACATGTTAGCAATGTCTGTAATAATCGTCATGTCCCACACTAAGTCATACAAGTGTGACTTTGTGTCATTTACCAATGGACCAGTTGCACTTCCAAAATGGCGGAGGATGTGGTGAAAGTTGCTCAATGCGTATCTACACAACATACCAAATACCAAGATGTCGTCCAAAAAAAGGTTATGTGTGACGAGTATGTACGCGCATATCCGAACACACCTGAAACATCTTGTAACATTGGCAACTCTGATTTTCTGACATAGACAATCCATGGCCAGAATGAATAATAGAGGTGATAATGAGTCCTTTTACACAAGGACAATCGATGTAACAGGACCAATGGTTATGCTCTCCCTCTTTTGAAAAGGAAGTGTGTAGTCTCTAACCATATGCCCCATGTTGATGACATCTGCATCTAAATGGTATGCCTTCATAGTCTAAAACTAGGGGCATTTCTTCCTCCTGAATGATCACCATCTTCCCTGCCAAACCTCCTTGCAGGTCAATATTTATAAGAATCCACACCATCAACTTGTCTCCCATCACCAAATAGGAACTATCTTTTTCTAGGTAAGTCCCCAGGGTATTCCCTATATCATGAAAGATAATTTAATGCCATATATTAGCTCGTAGATATTGAATCTCACCCATATGGCACCACATCCAAATGATCTTGTGTTTCACTAAAAAGGGGGTTCCAAAATTTGAATATCACTAGAGATAAATTGATCTTCCACACCCTTCTTGTGACTTCTTTCACATCCTCCTAATTTTGGAAAACCAGATTAATCCAACGTCAAGCCAAAGCTTCAACTATCGAAGGGTTTTTTACTAGTAACTTCACTTCTTCTTCAAACCATGCTTTGAAGAAGAGAGTACCAAATTTCATCTCCGACACCATGCCAACGAATGCTTTCCAGCTGAGGTCCTCTTCTTGATGCATGGCTATGTCCACTCCCAAAACTGGTGAGACCCTTGTCTTTTGGATCTGCTTTATACAATGGTTTTTTTCCTCTTTCCTAAAGCCTCTCGAATTGGTTGATGGGGAACTTCCCCTTTTGAAACTGCTCAAGCAACTTGTTTGAGGGTTTTACTCCGGAACTCCCTTTGTTTTGACTCACCTCCTTCGTTGAAACTATTAAAGCATTCAAAAAACTACACGAAAGGGATTGGAATGATGATCCATGAGGGGAAGGGGAGATTGAGAATATCTTTGGAAGATGGAATCCATCACTATTGCCAAAACCCTCGGAAAACGTAGAGTTTGCATAAGAGAATAAGGGTTTGATTCTTTTAGCCCAGGATGATGATGATGGTAAAATTTACGCTAGGAGGCTTGTGTCTGCACTACTCCATGGATGACTTCCCAAACCCTATACTGATATTTATCCATAGTGGATATACCTCCATAAAGTTATTAGGCCCAACGTTGGTAGCATAGGGGGAAGGTTTCCCGAATCACTAGGTTAACGTCCTCGCTAAAAGAAGCAACATGGATCACCCAACTAGACCTGTCAAACTCCCCTTTCATCGACTGCTTTAGTCTGAGGTTCGAAGATCAAACCCAAATATCATGTTTGTCATTATCGAGTAGTTCCTCTTCTTCCACTGGAGATAGAGATAAATCATCAACCATGTCAACCTCCAACTCGACCTGCAACAATCCCTCCTTCCACGACTAAGGTCTATCTGTTGGATAATGTCAGTGAAACCTAAGGAAAACTATGAGGTAGTTGTTGCCCGGGCCTATGACGTAGGCTACAGATGGTGGGTTATTAGAATAATCAGGGAAAAAGAAGAATCTCTCCATTTCACTGAGTAAGTTGAAAGACTGCAGTCGATAACCAAAAACTCAGGCCACAGTCCATGATTAGAAACCTTAGCTACAACCTGTAACCTTGAAATTACACTTAAATGTTATTTCAAAAATTATTTAAATAAAAAAAGTTAATAATTTTTATTTTATAATGGTAGATATTCATAACTTTTAATGCATGTATGTTTGTCTTGGTGAGGAAACTAAACATGAAAGTCTAATAAATCAATGTTTTAGTGTATTGTATTATTGTTATTAAACAACCACATTACTAAAACTGTACTATTTATACTTTTTTCTCTAATTCTCTAATTATCTAAACCAAAACAATGATCCAAATTTACAAAAATACTTTATGAATGCAAAATTGAAATGTGATTTACCCGAAAATTTATCTTGAAAAAAATTGTTTTTTAAGTATTTGATATCATTTTTGGGATTCAAATGTTTTAAGTAAGTCATTCATTTCTCATGGCACTCATTGCATCCCCTGATGCTCACACGAGTGAAGAAGTGAGATTGAAACTAGTGAAATGAATGAATCACATAGTTTCAATCATCACTTTTGGGGCTTGCACCTGGTAACTAGGTCTTAGAGGAAGGTCACCCATCCCAAAACGTCTTTGGACTCACCCATCACTTAAATTTTAATTTTGTTTCCTATTTTGTAAATAAATATCTATACATATTAAAATTTCATATTTAAATAAATGTCAAAATTAATACTAGTTAATATTGAAATATTTTATATTTAAATAAATGTTCAAATTAATAATTATTAATATTAAAAATAGAATCCAATATAGTAAACTTAGTAAACTCATAAAGTCAAACAAATTATAATATGAATGTGATATAGCAATTCTCCGTACAAATATCTAGATTAGTCTCAAATTTACTTTATTAATATATATAATTTATTTAAATAATATTTAAACATATAATTATCCAAATACATTGTATGCTATATATATTTGTCATTCTCAATTTCACATTTTCAATAAATTTGAATAAAATATTTAGCATTCTAGACAATTGTACTCATGTTCACAAGGTTCCCTGATGATTCCAGAAGCTCGTGGAACATAAATTTATCATAATGCAACTGTATAACATTCATTTATCATCATCTTCATTTATCCAAAGTTTGAACATTATTTAAATCAGATTCAAATTGCCTTTTTAGGAGTGTGGTTTCTCTAATAAATCAACGTTTCACCTTTTCCTTATTAATTAATTACAAAAGTTTAGAAATTTAAATCATCAAAATTTCAAGAACAAAATTACTAACCTAAAAATAAAATAGTGATATCATAAATATTCTTTACTCACAACCTATACACCGAATAAAAATAATCTTAATCAATAACCTCGTGAGCAAGGTGGAACTCTTACTTTAAACATACAACCTACTACCAAATTTAAATCCAACTTTAACTTAAAAAAGTTGGTAGTATGAGTATCCCTTCACCACAGAAAACGATAACGAAAACGATAACGAGGAAACAATACATGTCATGGTTCCCAAAAGAGGGGATAAAAAAAAACCATGGTTCCATGCCCCTTTGATACTAGAAATCCGCAATCGAAATACGAGTTCCTATCACAGCCTGCCATCTCCACATGCAACATGTTTCCATGTTGCTTCTTCTCCACTTTTCGTCATGCCAACGTGTCACCTCTACCGCATCCCAACAACCACATGTCACGACTGTCATCCGTACTTCATAAATGCGTGATCCCATTCATTCTTCTCCATACATTCACAAATTCTTCTCCATAAATATCAGATCCCTGCTCAATGGATGAAGCGGATGTTAAATTGGGATATTTATACACAACATCCACAGGCTGAAGAATTCGGTCGTATACATTCACCAGAAGAGAAGATAAATTAAGCCAATGAGTGGAAAGTATATATGGAAGAAAGAAAGATCTGGATTTCTTTCTATTCATGGAAAAAGGCTAAGGAATCAGATGTTGTCTTGATGAATGATTCCTCATCCTCTTCTTCACATTCCTGGACAGCCCCAGAGGTAGCAAGATTGAAACATCTACCTCTTATCCTCTTTTCAAAAGTATTGTCTTAGGAGAAGGACACCATTCAGCCAGTGCTTATCCTTTAGTTCAAAAGGATACAACTGCAGTAGGGGTTGAAGGTAGAAATCAAAAGGTCAGTGAACAAGTTAACTGGACAAATACTGCCCTCACTGGTCTTGAGAAAAACGTAGCTAAAGCTGCCATAGTAAAGGATCAAATGGATAGAATTCAAGTCTCTATAAATGATGTAAATAATTCTTTGAATACTGTACAGTATAATTCTTCTGTTGTTAAAAGTTATTCTTTAGAATCCTTCAAAAAGCTTGATGAAGTAGAGAATTGTATCATAGAACAATCTATCTCTACACGGCATTTGATTTCAAATCTGTCTGAGAAAGTAGACAGAATGAATTTGAAGAAAATTGATAAACCTATACCAGCTTCATTTTTGCAAAAGGGAAAAAGTATTCACACACATGAACTTAGTGAAAGCCCAATGTCTAAGTTTCCTTATCTTCTCCCTAAAGAAGCTGAAGTTCCATCACACTAGTCTATCTCCAAGTCTGAAAAGATCACTATAGCATCTCTTTCCCAAGAATCAGATACAGAAACCCAAGTTCTCCCTATCTATGAACCACTTGAGCCTCAGTTCACCAGACAAACTCTTTTTGTAATTCAGAGATTTGTCTCTGAATTCATGGAGAACTCAACTAATCTTCAATTTCGATCATATTCTTATGATCTTTGAGTTCAACCAAACTTTTTTCTGCTTTCTGAAGCTCCTGCATTGCCTGCACCATTGTTGAAATTCGAGGATTAGAAATATAAGGAAGTTCTATCCTCTTACCTATTTTGTCAGATGTAGGCACTGTGATGAAATAGCCGGCAGATTTATCTGGAAATCTGAAAGAACCATGGGGCTCAACTGCTGCTAGGAAGACATTACCCAGTATGCAGTGAATTGCGATATCAGCAACTGCAAACTTGAGCTTGACACAATGAGAGTCAAAACAAACAGCAGCTCGTGGAACTTCAAATTCTAAATTTTTCTTTCCCAAGCCTATGACTTTTCTGGGAGCAGATACCCATAGTCTTGAGGGAACTAGTTTCTTGGAAAGAATATTGATGTCTGCACCTGAGTCTATTAATGTCGTCACATTGTAAATCTTACCTTCAATACAAATGTTTACCTTGACATGATGTTGCTAGTATTGAACAACAATAACTTGCATTTCTCTGAATCCAATTGTTGGATCAGGTCTTCCTTCGGCAATCTCAACTAATGATTGACCAGGAGCAGGATGCAAAGTGTAATTTATCTGTCTGCCTGAAATAGATGTATAAGGCTTTGTTTCTTGTTTTGCCTTTTCTAGCTGTGCGACTTGTGATTTCAGGGCAGAAATTTCTGATTTCATTGAGTGTATCTCCCGACTCACCTCCCCCAAAGTGAGTGTACGAACTTTGCTGCAATTGCGCTGGATATATGACTTGGTGTTGCACTCGTAAGAAGCATCAACAAAAATGGGCTTCTTACTAGTAGAAGTACCGGAGGATCCAGTACCATGCTGCATAAAAGTTTTCAGTAATGCAGCTTTTAAGTCACCTTCCTCCATGGCGCGGATCTGTGCAAAGACCTTCATATCATCTTCATCAATTTGGGCCATGAGGACTTTCAATTTACCCGAAAATTCTTCTAGAAGAGAGCCAGCATAAGAGGATTCTGATTCAGCATCAGAATAATCGCAATGACAAATTTTGGAATCAGAACATTGGCAATGAGCATGGACGTCAGCTTCAGAAGAGGAAACAAAAGAGTCAGATTGAGAAGCTGAGCAGGATTCTTTTACAGCTCGCTGAATAGCAAGACCTGTACAGTCCTCTGTTTTGTGAAAAGAAGAATTACATCTAGCACATCTAGATTCAGTTTTAACAACAGTGCTAGTAGAAGGGCGCTGATGTATCTGTGACTTTTTGCCACGACCTCTTTTAGACTCAAGGGCTGTAGGACACATATTGGAAGTATGTCCTGGTTGTCCACATAACCAGCAAAGAACAGTTTTCATTATGTCAAGCTTCTAGTCTTTGGGTTTAATATCTGCAGGCCCATAATAGTGAGTCTTAGGGACGTATTTTGAATATCCCTTTCTCCTCTATGGCGGTCTCCTTTTCGGAGATCTGAGCTCACTTCTTTTCTTAGAGCTCAAATGATATGTGGAGGCTCTGGATCTTTTTTGAGCCTTCTTTGCTCTCCTTTTGGACTTCTTGCGAGTAACCAAAGGATCATCAATGGTTATTCCATATTTACTGCAAAAAGACTTAGTACTAGGTAGCCTATTTAGCTTATCAATAGACTTTGTCATCTTTGAACTGGTACATAAATTTATCAATACCTTAGTGATGATAGAATAGATTTCTCCCCATAAGTAAACTTCAAGTGGCAAGGGGAAAACTTCTTGCAGTTTCAAAATGTCAACCAGTTTGGAAGGAAGCGCTACAAGGTAGACTTGTTTCCACATAATATTTTTTGGTTCTTTAACCAAGAAAATCCTCTATATCCAATCTTTGTGGAAGTCTTCATATTGATTGATATTTCTACACTTTAGATTCATTAAAACCATTTCATGCTTATCTAAAAGTGTAACATCAGCACCACAAAAGTGCTCTTGGATCATAGCAGTCAGGGTGCCAATCATATTATTTTGTGAGGTGCCATCTGGGTTGAAAAATACATCTCCATTTTCATCTTTTAAAACATCTCTTTCCATTTTCTCAATCAGAGCAGGGGAAGATTCCAATTCCCACCATCTTGCCAGTGTTCCTGTAAAACATTGAATCAAAGTTTTGCAGGATTCTACTTTAGTCTTTCCTGCAACACACATGATCTTATATTCTGTTGTCATTTGGTCAAGCATTTGCCTAATCTGTGCAGTAGTCAGATTATCCAAATTCCACTCTTTATGACTACTTTCAAAAAATGTTTCCCTTGGGAGAATCTTTCCAGCACCATAGAGATCAGGGGCAGATTGTCTGGTGAACTGAGGCTCAAGTGGTTCATAGATAAGGAGAACTTGGGTCTCTGTATCTGATTCTTGGGAAAGAGATGCTACAGTGATCTTTTCAGAGTTGGAGAGAGACTGCTATGATGGAACTTCAGCTTCTTTAGGGAGAAGATAAGGAAACTTAGAGACTGGGCTTTCACTAAGTTCATGCGTGTGAATACTTTTTCCCTTTTGCAAAAATGAAGCTGGTATAGGTTTATCAATTTTCTTCAAATTCATTCTGTCTACTTTCTCAGACAGATTTGAAATCAAATGCCGTGTAGAGATAGATTGTTCTATGATACAATTCTCTACTTCATCAAGATTTTTGAAGGATTCTAAAGAATAACTTCTAACAATAGAAGAATTATACTGTACAAAATTCAAAGAATTATTTACATCATTTATATAGACTTGAATTCTATCCATTTGATCCTTTACTGTGGCAGCTTCAGCTATGTTTTTCTTCGGACCAGTGAGGGCAGTATTTTTCAGTTAACTTGTTCATTGACCTTTTGAATTCTACCTTCAACCCCTACTGCAATTGTATCCTTTTGAACTAAAGGATAAGCACTGGCTGATTGGTGTCCTTCTCCTAGGACAATACTTTTGAAAGGAGGATAAGAGGTAGATGTTTCAATCTTGCTACCATCTGGGGCTGTCCAGGAATGTGAAGAAGAGGATGAGGAATCATTCATCAAGACAACATCTGATTCCTTAGCCTTTTTCCATGAATAGAAAGAAATCCAGACCTTTCTTTCTTCCATATATACTTTCTACTCATTGGCTAAATTTATCTTCTCTTCTGGTGAATGTATAAGACCGAATTCTTCAGCCTGTGGATGTGTATAAATATCCCAATTTAACATCTGCTACATCCATTGAGCAGGGATCTGATATTTAGAACATCCATCCATCAAAGTGTAAAACTTATGGATTTCAGGGATTGATGGTCTTTTACATCCTTCTGGTAGATCTTTAAATCTGCATTCTGGGATCAACTGATCTTTTTGCTCTATGTATCGAAGTCCATATTTGGGACTATTTCCTGGCCTCATGTTTACAAAAATAGAAGTCAGTCTTGGATCTTCATCTTCCAGAGTAGGCATTAGATGCATCATAAGAACATGTTCATCATCATCATGGGGAAAAGGGATGTCTAAACATTTAGGATTTGGACAGGGAGTCACTGATGTAGAAGGAGGAGCTTCACTAGTCCTAAGATTATGGTTCTTATGGATCACAATATATGCACGCTGACTCAAATTAACTTGTTGTTGACATTGAGGAAAAGCAACAAAGAGAGGCTGGAAGTTAACTAATTGAGCAAATTCAAAAAGAGAAAGATGCTGACATAAATTATTTACAGAACTGGAACATGCAAAATCTAACAGAGAAGGTGGTATATACATGGGTGACTTTTTACATTCAGCTTCAATCCTGCACCTGTCTATGGTAGACCTTCTGGGAAATGACAACGTGGCAGTGGATTGATTTTCCGAAATATTTGCAGAAGTAATTTTTTGTGCAGAGATGGGCTTTGGATTTGGCACTACCCAGTGTTCTGGAAAAGTTAGATCCTCCCACTTAATGGTTTGGTGTTCAACCTTTTGATTCTTGGGATCCGTAATAACAATGAAATTGGTTTTTGAGTCTCTGCTGGGGGCATGGAGGACTGCAGGGAACATAGTGATGGTGTGACGAAAACATCCTTTGGTTTGGATGGCGATATTGTTTCTCTTCTTTGTCATGTCAAATCCGAAAGTTTGGATTTACAATTGTAATATATCACTCAGGGTTTCATCATAAACACACACAGAGAAGTTTGGGTAGCAGTCAAGCCAGGCTGGTCCATTTGATAATGGTGCAACTATTCCTCCTATTAGAGAATCGGTGTATCTGTTATGGGTTAGGTCACGGACAGTGGCTAACACATACGTATCTAGACCCTGATGGGTCAAGGCATGGATTCCCACCCGAATGCATCCAAGATGCAGGAATTTAGTCCCCAATTTCTTTGCTTCTGCTTGGAGTTGTTTTGGATCCAACAGCGGGATTGTTTGGACACAATCAGAATTTTCCTCTATAGAGCTTATGGATTCCTTTATTGTGATTCTTGTGGCAGCTTTGAGATGCCACACACCCAGATCTGCATATACTTCAGATGCAGAGATTTTGGGTAGGACCCATTTAGGCTGAGGTTCAGCCTCTTCATACAATAATTTTGATTGATTTAAAACTCTACTAGAAGAATATGCAAACATATCTCTGATAGGGTCTTGTTCGGCCCTATCCTTTTCTTCTAGTTCTTGGAAAGAAACTGATTTCCTTATAGAGTCCATTTCAGATAAAAAGAGAGAAAGGATTAAGTACTGACCTTTTCTCGAACCAGATTCAGCAGTGAACCTTGACCACTAGCTCTGATACCAATTTCTAGTAGGGGCTTCTCAACAAGCTTTCTTAGCACCGCGCACACATGCAGACTTGGCCTTGCTAAGTTTCTCCTTTGTCTTATATTCTCAAAATTTCTTTATGTGAACCCAGCGATGAACCCATACAGGAACCTACTCCCACATTCACACAACTGGCGGCATTTATCTATGGCTTCCCATGCCTTCTTACGGCCTTGGCATCCCTCGGTGGTTTGGCGAACCTCTGGCGAACTTCTAGCGAACTTTCAAGAATTTGAGAATGACAAACAGTGTCTTAGTAGACAATATAAATGCACAGAGTTTTAGTACTTAAACATTCGGAACTTCAAATATGATTCTCTCTTCAATAATATTTCATAATGATATTACAGATTTTCAAGTTTGCAGGATTCCGAATAGATGACTGGAAATCAAGATCTCTTTCTAGAGATTGACTACAGTGGATTTTACCAGACTTAGGCTACTCAGTAAATGAGCGAGCTTTACTGGAGGCTTTCTGGCCAGTTGCAAACTCTGTCTCAGAGTTCTTCACACAACACACCAACAGACTTACTTACAGACTCGATCTACAGATCTAGCCACTTTAGGTTCTTGCCTATTCCGAGCACATAGACATGCAAGCTTCTCATATCACCTAAAGACTTTGAGACCAATCTCTGTGATGCAAGCAAATAGAGAGAATTCTCGCAGATGCAGAGCAGGGAACTTAGACTCGACTCAAAACACAAATGCAAAATACTCTAAATGCTGATGTCTCCCAAATGAGCCTTACCCTCCTTATATATTTTGAGAGGGGGGACAAACATTCCTATTGATCCATCAGACTATTGACAAGTGGAAGGCGAATCATTGCTTCCAGGTAACACCGAAGTGACATCCGCACAGAGATTCTGTCCTTCCGACAGACACATGTGAAAGTGGGTGTGTGTTACACTGTGGATACCTTTTATGTACAAGGCCCACGAGGAAACATAATGATTATGTACAGAGAGGATGCTTTTCTGGACAGGTAAAAAGCCCTTGGAAAAAGACCTGTCACTATAAACCCGTGACTAGGTATCATTACATAGAGGAAACTTTTGTTTTAGTGGAGCCCTCGTGAACCACTTGTACTGGCTTCTGTAGGATCCTCCAGGATTTTGATACCGAGAAATATGAGACTTGGATAGATCATCCCAGGGTTTCGTATAAATTCGGCGGACAATCATGGGTTTATTTAGAATTATCTGGTGTTTTATTTTGGTTAACACCAGCCATTGATGATGCATTTTCATATGAGATTCCATAACAGAATTAATCAATCTAAGTTCTAACTGGCTCATATCTTCAACAGTTTGGCAAGGAGTATGAAAGCATTCTCCTATGCGACTTTCTAGGCATGCGTTACAACGGCTTTGAAAATAGGATTCATAATAGTGCGGATCCATGTTGTAAGCGCTCAACCCATAATCAAACCACCAATCACTCAACCAGGGTGGACCTCGGCTCGCTTGATTTATCCATGTCGGTCCGAACTTTATTTTGGTGTAATGAGTTTCATTACGCCCATCTTTATTCAACAGATTCCACCAGTGATTCTTATAACCTGCAAAATTATACACAGTGTCAGGAAAAACGAAGTCAGGATTATTACCTGGCCATGTCAGGAATATTTCTGTCCAATTCCATCTTGGGTACCGCGTTCTATTGATAGCATAAGACTTGTAATAGATTTTAGTCCTATCACTCCCACCAGTACAAATAGTAGTGATATCGCAAAAATCTTCAGTCAGGGATCTTTCAGCTTCATGTGAAGCTATCATGCTGTGGGAGTACATCATGTCATGAATCCACTTGTTTCCTTTGGGATGTACTCTTTTTTCTGGTACTAGATGGATAATATCGGAATGGCTCTGGAGATTTGCATCTAGTATCTTAGTATTATGGAGTTGCCACGTAGGTATCCATTTTTCTTTGTATACTGCCCATGATTCATCATCAGATATAGACTTGAGCGTTTCCTTTTGCTGGGCTTGATCCCATTCTGTGATAATAACCATGACATAGTCTTGGTCTTCTTCTACTATCTGTTCTTGTTGCTGGATAAACTCTCTACTGAGAAAGTCTAGCAAATAGTTCTCAGAACCCTTTATGTGTTCTACCTTAAAAGTAAAATTTGAAAATAGAGCTTTCCATCTTACAAACTTAGCATCTTCAGGGTTTTTGATATTCTTGGTAATTACATTTGCCAGAGCCTGAGCATCAATTCTTAGTAAAAAGAATTTATTTACCAAGTGTATGGAAAACTTGCTGATGCAGTTCCATGCAGCCTTGACTTCTTTTTCAATTGTGGAGTAATTCTTTTCAGTTTTACTCCATACTCTGGATGCATACTGTACAAATCTTTCTTCATTTTTCTGGCTTTTCTCACTTGGTATTTGCTTGAGGACACCTCCCCAATCATGGGTTTATTTAGAATTATCTGGTGTTTTATTTTGGTTAACACCAGCCATTGATGATGCATTTTCATATGAGATTCCATAACAGAATTAATCAATCTAATTTCTAACTGGCTCATATCTTTAACAGTTTGGCAAGGAGATGAAAGCATTCTCCTATGCGACTTTCTAGGCATGCATTACAACGGCTTTGAAAATAGGATTCATAATAGTGCGGATCCATACTGTAAGCACTCAACCCATAATAAAACCACCAATCACTCAACCAGGGTGGACCTCGGCTCGCTTGATTTATCCATGTCGGTCTGAACTTTATTTTGGTGTAATGAGTTTCATTACGCCCATATTTATTCAACAGATTCCACCAGTGATTCTTATAACCTGCAAAATTATACACAGTGTCAGGAAAAATGAAGTCAGGATTATTACCTGGCCATGTCAGGAATCTATTTGTCCAATTCCATCCTGGGTACCGCGTTCTATTGATAGCATAAGACTTGTAATAGATTTTAGTCCTATCACTCCCACCAGTACAAATAGTAGTGATATCGCAAAAATCTTCAGTCAAGGATCTTTCAGCTTCATGTGAAGCTATCATGCTATGGGAGTACATCATGTCATGAATCCACCTGTTTCCTTTGGGATGTACTCTTCTTTCTGGTACTAGATGGAGAATATTGGAATGGCTCTGGAGATTTGCATCTAGTATCTTAGTATTACGGAGTTGCCACGTAGGTCTCCATTTTTCTTTGTATACTTCCCATGATTCATCATCAGATATAGACCTGAGCGTTTCCTTTTGCTGGGCTTGATCCCATTCTATGATAATAACCATGATATCGTCTTAGTCTTCTTCTGCTATCTATTCTTGTTGCTGGATAAACTCTCTACTGAGAAAGTCTGGCAAACAGTTCTCAGAACCCTTTATGTGTTCTACCTTAAAAGTAAAAATTGCAAATAGAGATTGCCATCTTGCAAACTTAGCATCTTCAAGTTTTTTGATATTCTTGGTAATTAATTTTGCCACAGCCTGAGCATCAGTTCTTAGTAAAAAGAATTTATTTACCAAGTGTATGGAAAACTTGCTAATGCAGTTCCATGCAGCCTTGACTTCTTTTTCAATTGTGGAGTAATTATTTTTAGTTTTACTCCATACTCCGGATGCATACTGTACAACTTTTTCTTCATTTTTCTAGATTTTCTCACTTGGTCTATGCTTAAGGGCACCTCCCCAACCTATGTCACTTGCATCTGTCTCAGCAATCTTATATGAACTATCATCTGCAACATAGAGTATCGGGAGATTACGAACCTTGGATTTGATTTCTCTGACAGCTTCTGTGTGAGCTTGTGTCCAAGGTTTTGGATTCTTTCTGAGTCTTTGATTGAGAAGAGACCTGTCAATGGCACAGGATGGATAAAAATTGCTTACATAATTCAGACAACCTAGAAATCTTTGTAATTGGGTCTTATCCAGAATAATGTCTGGAAACTTGTCTGCAGATTCAAGTGCATGACTCTGCAAGGCAATTTTTCCATTCTCTATGGTATGCCCTAAGAATTTAATCTTGGTCTTACATAATTCCATTTTCTTTTTACTTAATACCAATCCATTCTTTTGGACCAATTTCATGAAAATTCTTAAATGCTTAAAATGGTCCTGTAAATTCTTGGAAAATATTAGGAGATCATCAATGTATGCAAGTAACCATTCGTCATATGGCTTGAAGATTGAATCCATTACCTTCTGGAATTTAGAAGGTGCATGATTTAGGCCAAATGGCATTATGTTCCACTCGTAATGGCCTGCTGGTATGCTGAATGCAGTCTTCCATTTATCTTTCTTGGCAATGGATACTTGCCAGAAACCATATTTCAGATCAAACTTTGAAAATGCTTTGGCCCCGGATATCCTACTCAACAGATCTCCCTTGTGCGGAATAGGATATGTATCATCTGCAAGAATAGAGTTAAGAGGTTTATAATTAATAACCAATCAAGGAATTCCTCTTATCTGCTCACTCCTTTTGTTGACATAGAAGCCATAACAGTTCCATGGACTGTTAGACTCCCGGATCAGCTTTCTTTGGAGAAGCTGATTTATTTCTCTCTTACAGAGCTATTTGTATTCATTTGACATTGGGATAGCTCTGGATTTGCATGGCTGCCCATGTCTCCATATTTATAGGGAAATTCTACACAATGTTGCTTACGATGCCATAATGCATTGGGTTCTTCTAAGTAGCAAGTGTTTTAAAACTCTTTTTGTAATTCAGAGATTTGTCTCTGAATTCATGGAGAACTCAACTGATCTTCAATTCTGATCATATTCTTATAATCTTTGAGTTCAACCAAAATTTTTTCTGCTTTCTGAAGCTCCTGCATTGCCTGCACCATTGTTGAAATTCGAGGATTAGAAATATAAGGAAGTTCTATCCTCTTACCTATTTTTTCACATGTAGGCACTGTGATGAAATAGCCCGCAGATTTATCTAGAAATCTGAAAGAACCATGGGGCTCAACTACTACTAGGAAGACATTACCCAGTATGCAGTCAATTGGGATATCAGCAACTGCAAACTTGAGCTTGACACAATGAGAGTAAAAAAAAACAGCAGCTCGTGGAACTTCAAATTCTAAATTTTTCTTTCCCAAGCCTGTGACTTTTCTGGGAGCAGATACCCATAGTCTTGAGGGAACTAGTTTCTTCGAAAGAATATTGACGTCTACACCTGAGTCTATTAATGCCGTCACATTGTACATCTTACCTTCAATACAAATGTTTACCTTGACATGATGTTGCTGGTATTGAACAGCAAGAACTTGCATTTCTCTGAATCCAATTGTTGGATCAGGTCTTCCTTCTGCAATCTCAACTGATGATTGACTAGGAGCAGGATGCAAAGTGTAATTTATCTATCTGCCTGAAATAGATGTATACGGCTTTGTTTCTTGTTTTTCCTTTTCTAGTTGTGTGACTTGTGATTTCAGGGCAGAAATTTCTGATTTCATTGAGTGTATCTCCCGACTCACCTCCCCCAAAGTGAGTGTATGAACTTTGCTGCAATTGTGCTGGAGATACGACTTGGTGTTGCGCTCGTAAGAAGCATCAACAAAAATGGGCTTCTTACTGGTAGAAGTACCGGAGGAGCCAGTACCATGCTGCATAAAAATTTTCAGTATTGCAGCTTTTAAGTCACCTTCCTCCATGGCGCAGATCTGTGCAAAGACCTTCAGATCATCTTCATCAGTTTGGGCCATGAGGACTTTCAATTTACCCGAAAATTCTTCTGGAAGAGAGTCAACATAAGAGGATTCTGATTCAGAGTCAGAATAATCGCAATGATAAATTTCGGAATCAGAACATTGGCAATGAGCATGGACTTCAGCTTCAGAAGAGGAAACAAAAGAGTCAGATTGAGAAGCTAAGCATGATTCTTCTGTAGCTTGTTGAATAGCAAGACCTGTATAGTCTTCTGTTTTGTGAAAAGAAGAATTACATCTAGCACATCTAGATTCAGTTTTAACAGTAGTGCTAGTAGAAGGGCGTTGATGTATCTGTGACTTTTTTCCACGACCTCTTTTAGACTCAAGGGTTATAGGACACATATTGGAAGTATGTCCTGGTTGTCCACATAACCAAAAAAGAATAGTTTTCATTCTGTCAAGCTTCTGGTCTTTGGGTTTAATATCTGCAGGCCCATAATAGTGAGTCTTAGGGATGTATTTTGAATATCCCTTTCTCCTCTATGGCGGTCTACTTTTTGGAGATCTAAGCTCACTTCTCTTCTTAGAGCTCAAATGATATGTGGAGGCTCTGGATCTTTTTTGAGCCTTCTTTGCTCTCCTTTTGGAGTTCCTACAAGTAACCAAAGGATCATCAATGGTTATTCCATATTTACTGCAGAAAGACTTAGTACCAGGTAGCCTATTTAGCTTATCAATAGACTTTGTCATCTTTGAACTGGTACATAAAGTTATCAACACCTTAGTGATGATAGAATAGATTTCTCCCCATAATTAAACTTCAAGTGGCGAGGGGAAAACTTCTTGCAGTTTCAAAATGTCAACCAGTTTGGAAGAAAGCGCTGCAAGGTAGACTTGTTTCCACAGAATGTTCTTTGGTTCTTTAACCAAGAAATTCCTCTATATCCAATCTTTGTGGAAGTCTTCATATTGATTGATATTTCTACACTTCAGATTCATTAAAACCATTTCATGCTTATCTGAAAGTGTAACATCAGCACCAAAAAAGTGCTCTTGGATCATAGCAGTCAGGGCGCCAATGATATTATTTTGTGAGGTGCCATCTGGATTGAAAAATGCATCTCCGTTTCATCTTTTAAAAATTCTCTTTCCATTTTCTCAATCATAGCAGGGGAAGATTCCAATTCCCACCATCTTGCCAGTGTTCCTGTAAAACACTGAATCAAAGTTTTGCAGGATTCTACTTCAGTCTTTCCTGCAACACACATGAACTTATATTCTGTTATCATTTGGTCAAGGATTTGCCTAATCTGTGCAGTAGTCAGATTATCCAAATTCCACTCTTTATGACTAATTTCAAAAAATGTTTCCCTTGGGGGAATCTTTCCAGCACCATAGAGATCAGGGGCAGAGTGTCTGGTGAACTGAGGCTCAAGTGGTTCATAGATAGGGAGAACTTGGGTCTCTGTATCTGATTCTTGGGAAAGAGATGCTAGAGTGATATTTTCAGAGTTGGAGATAGACTGTTGTGATGGAACTTCAGCTTCTTTATGAAGAAGATAAGAAAACTTAGAGACTGGGATTTCACTAAGTTCATGCGTGTGAATAATTTTTCCCTTTTGCAAAAATGAAGCTGGTATAGGTTTATCAATTTTATTCAAATTCATTCTGTCTACTTTCTTAGACAGATTTGAAATCAAATGTCGTGTAGAGATAGATTGTTCTATGATACAATTCTCTACTTCATCAAGATTTTTGAAGGATTCTAAAGAATAACTTCTAACAACAGAAGAATTATACTGTACAATATTCAAAGAATTATTTACATCATTTATAGAGACTTTAATTCTATCCATTTGATCCTTTACTGTGGCAGCTTTAGCTGTGTTTTTCTCCAGACCAGTGAGGGTAGTATTTGTCCAGTTAATTTGTTCACTGACCTTTTGAATTCTACCTTCAACCCCTACTACAATTGTATCCTTTTGAACTAAAGGATAAGCACTGGCTGAATGGTGTCTGTTACACAACAATTTGTCACCGTCCCTGCAATTCCCCATCTCGCACATTGGAGGGCTCATTTCGTAACCTGTGAGAAGTGACATAACTTGAAACTAATTTCATGGCATTCCCCTAAACATGTACTTTCATTGCCCTGAAGACAACTCCTTGTGAAAAACCCTAAAAACAACTCTTTTGCATTAGCGCGGGTACCCAGTTCATCCCTCGTGCCAAGTGGGTAAATCCTTCAAAGAGGGCACGCCAATTGGCGCTCTAACAAAGAGTCGCACCCGCGCCAGCCATTTTAAAAAGTGTTTTTTAAAAATAAATGGTAGAAGTTTCGTCCTAACCAATCCATAAATTGGTATCTAATTTGAGTTGGGTGGTTTGGCTCCGGATCTCCATGTAGAGGAAGTGGTTTGCCACCTCTCATGGAAGCTTCCTTGAGGATAGGGCCAATCCCATGATTATAGGGATCCCAACTCCCCTTCCTCCATATATAAAAGCTTGCCATTTTCCTTTGCAAGCGAGTCTCCAAGTTCCCAAGAGCCTAATGGTGCAAGAGCCTTGATTCATTCCCTTAAGGCCAAATCCAAGCAAGGAGATTATTGTTGAGACATCCGGAGAGAGGGGCTTGTCCCATCCCTGACGGGCTTTATCGAGATATGTTCTGCTGACGACCCTCCGAAGGAGAATTCGGCGTCAGAGCTATGGTTGTATTCTTCCTTTGATGAATTAATGATAAACGACTATTGGTTATGGTTCCACTCTTGTTCTTGATGATGATCATGAGTTATGTCTTCGCTGACTGACATATAGTTGCATATACTGGATTTTACGCTTGTGTTTGTTTTGTTTCTTGCGTGTGCAGGTGTCCAATCACGGAGATCGTGAGGATTGTGATCTGCCAGAGCTAAGGAACGGGAGCGCTACTTTCTCTACGAGCGACAGCGTTGGATTCCAGGTAAGCCTTCATCGCTAGTTGGTTTATTTGCAATTAGGAACCTGCACTATAGCGTGTGACGATTGTTGCTAGACCCAGTCTAGGCTAGTAGGGATCGCCTCTATCCATAGAGGGGATTTATCCTCAACTACTTGGCAAGATTTTGGCTCGCCGCCGCTTGCGCCTATTACGCAGAATCTGTTGGCATTTAACAGAAGAATGAGTCAACCCTTAGGGATCCTTCCAAGGTTACCTGTTACTTTGGGAGGTAAAACCGTCCATATGGACGTGATGGTTGTTCTAGGCCCCTTGGATTTTAATCTTCTCTTGGGGCGCGATTACACCGATGCCATGGGATCGCTTGTCTCTTCCATTTTTCGTGTGGTCTGTTTCCCACATGAAAGACGGATCGTGACCATTGATCAGTTTTCGTTCTTTGGTCCTGATATGGCAGCTGGCCCACCATCATCCCTTCCTGGTTTTTATCCACCCGTTGTATCTGCCCCACCGCAGGTCAACTATGTGGCTACCTACCCCGTGCCTGTACCCAGTGATAGTGCCATTGTGCATCAGGTGCTGGGGGCATTTGGTTATGACTTCCAAGATGTTTTCTTTCCATCCGTTGCGGAAATCTTGGAAGCGATGACTTCTTGTTCATTATGACAAGCCGGTCGGAGCACAATTCGTTTTCTTGTGTCAAGCTCCTTAAAAAATGAAACAAGGTTGTCGGAGCATAGTTATTTTCCTTGTGTCAAGCTCCTTAAAAAATGAAACAAGGTCGTTGGAGCTTAGTTATTTTCCTTGTGTCAAGCTCCTTAAAAAATGAAACAAGCTCGTCGGAGCATAGTTCTTTTCCTTGTGTCAAGCTCCTTAAAAAATGAAACAATCTGGTCGGAGCAGAGTTCGTTTTCTTGTGTCAAGCTCCTTAAAAAATGAAACAAGCTCTTTGGAGCATGGTTCCTTTCCTTGTGTCAAGCTCCTTAAAAAATGAAACAAGGTCGTCGGAGCACAGTTCCTTTCCTTGTGTCAAGCTCCTTAAAAAATGAAATAAGCTCTTCGGAGCATGGTTCCTTTCCTTGTGTCAAGCTCCTGAAAAAATGAAACAAGGTCGTCGGAGCATAGTTCGTTTTCTTGTGTCAAGCTCCTTAAAAAATGAAACAAGCTCTTCGGAGCATGGTTCCTTTCCTTGTGTCAAGCTCCTTAAAAAATGAAACAAGGTCGTCGAAGCACAGTTCCTTTCCTTGTGTCAAGCTCCTTAAAAAATGAAACAAGCTCTTCGGAGCATGGTTCCTTTCCTTGTGTCAAGCTCCTTAAAAAATGAAACAAGGTTGTCGGAGCACAGTTCATTTTCTTATGTCAAGCTCCTTAAAAAATGAAATAAGCTAGTCGGAGCACAGTTCGTTTTCTTGTGTCAAGCTCCTTAAAAAATGAAACAAGGCTGTTGGAGCAGAGTTCGTTTCCTTGTGTCAAGCTCCTTAAAAAATGAAGCAAGTCGGTCGGAGCATGGTTCTTTTCTTGTGTCAAGCTCCTTAAACCATGAAACAAGGCGTCCTGAGGATAGTTCTTTTAATGTGTCAACCTTGTTAAAATAATGAAACACGTTCCCATTCAATTCGAGTCTTTGATAAGATCTCGTAAAATCCCAGTCGAGTCTTTCTCTTAATCTCGTAATTTGAACCTTCACTCCATCTGCCTTTCATATGGACTGAAGCTTAGGGGGCATGCACCTTGAATTGAGTCACCATGCTGGGGTCATGCTTAATTTTTTCAAGCATAGTTTGTTTCTGTTTCAAGCTTGTGTAAAAATGAAACCGGTTTCAAGCAAATTTTCTTGATTTCAAGCTTTTGTAAAAATGAAACCATGCCCATTTTACCTCTTGTGATTGCCATTTTATCAACCTGTTTTGCCATATGAGCCTCGATTTTCTCACTCCATCATCACTATCTGCTTGGCCAATCATATGCCTTCACTTGATTGTTTTACCCATCCCTAAGGAATCGCTGCGATGAGTGGTCTTGTTAGCCAGCCTCTTAACCTTTACTTGTTCTGAGAAGTTCCATCATTACCAGAACCAATTGCTACCATTTATACCACTCGTTCCTCCAGGAGGAGTCATCTTTCAGCTCTTTTATGACTCTCTAAACATGAAAAGATTGTCGAGTCCCTTGTTGTTTTGACCTCGTTAAAGTGGACACGAAACGAAATCTACCCAGTATATGTTTACCCCTTTTTCGGGCTGGGATAGATTATTTACGAAAAAGGAATACCCTAGCCTATCGCGACTAGGAGGTTTTCTCAGATTTTGTTTTCTACCTTTTCGGGTTTGAGGAACTATTTACGAAAAGGGACCATTGGAGTTTACTTTTTTTTTGTCTTTTCAAACTCTCTAAATATGAAAAGACGTCGAGTTCTTCCTTTGTCAGACTCGTTAAACCCTGATGACATTGGATTCAGTCGTAATGACGTTATTCGAGTTCCTCCTTCCTAGGGCTCGTTAAATGTACTAGGATGGATTCGTCTGAAGAACAGATTTATATGACAAGCATATGGTATCCTCTTCAAGCTTGTGTAAAAATAAAGAGGTACTTGCCAAAAATGGTGGGGGAAAATGGAACCAAAATCATTGTCGTGTCGGCAGTATGTCGCTCTTTAACATGGCACTTGTCTGCATTTGTGTCGGGTTGGGGACATCTCATCTCGTTTTCCACTTGCCTTCGTGGGTTTGGGTAATCCCTTTTGACCTCTCATCTTCTCTTTGCCTCTTCGTCATGACCTCTGATCTGTTGATGTCAAATACTGCCAAATCCACTGTCGTGTCGCCAATATGTTCAAGAGAAGTTGACCTCTACAAAATTTCAACCTTCCTCTGATTCTCATCTGATCCTGATTCACAAAGACATTATGTTCCTCTGTCTCGCATCGATGATGTGGGAAACACTATGGCCCACCTTTGATCAAGGTCACTTCTTGTCGACTTCAGCTCATTATCTAGGAAGTTGATCTAGAGACTCCCTTTTGGTACCTTGGAGCTTGCATGCCTCAATGGCAGGTTCTTCGCATTCGACGTGAGGTTTTCATCATTGGCCTCTGATCGAGTGATTCTACGGGTGTTCGACGTCAGCTTATTGTTTACATGCCGTAGATTGTACCTGTAGTACCTTGAGGACCATTGTCATTAATGGTGGTACCTCTCGCGTCTGTTAACAGCTTTCATCATTGGCGGGTAATCAGACGATGTTCTTGCATGTTCGACTTTAGCTCACTTATTCGCATGCTTGAACTTGTACTTTTTTCAGGTCGAGATGGAGCGCAAGACCCTGGATTCTACATGTTATAATCCAGGCTGCGATTTTGTGGATTATTATGATTAGTTACATGACTCACTGATTGGATGGCTGTGACCATACCTGATTCTATTTACCAATCCTCACTGGATGGCTGCGTCCATGCCTTGGATCTAGATTATTACATACTTTTTTATGGATGGCTGCGCCCATACCACGTATATATCATGTATTTGAGACATCATTTTTACTTCTCTACTCAGGTTTTCCGACGGCGGTGTTTTTAGTTGGACATGTTCTCGTAAAGCATTTCACCCCTCTCTCTCTTTCGGGCCTCATGCTTTAGGGGGCATCTGTTACACAGCAATTTGTCACCGTCCCTGCAATTCCCCATCTCACACATTGGAGGGCTCATTCCGTGACCTGTGAGTAGTGACATAACTTGAAACCACTTTCATGGCATTCCCCTAAACATGTACTTTCATTTCCCTGAAGACAACTCCTTGTGAAAAACCATAAAAACAACTCTTTTGCATTGGCGCGGGTACCCAGTTCAGCTCTTGCGCCAAGTGGGTAAATCCTCCAAAGAGGGCACGCCAATTGGCGCTCTGTCGCAGAGTCGCACCTGCGCCAGCCATTTTAAGGAGTGTTTAAAAAAAAAAAATGGCGGAAGTTTATTCCTAACTAATCCATAAACTGGTATCTAATTTGAGTTGGGAGGTTTGGCTCCAGATCTCCATGTAGAGAAAGTGGTATGCCACCTCTCATGGAAGCTTCCTTGAGGATAGGGCCAATCCAATGATTATAGGGATCCCAACTCCCCTTCCTCCATCTATAAAAGCTTGCCATTTTCCTTTGCAAGCGAGTCTCCAAGTTCCCAAGAGCCTAATGCTGCAAGAGCCTTGATTCATTCCCTTAAGGCCAAATCCAAGCAAGGAGATTATTGTCGAGACATTCGGAGACAGAGGCTTGTCCCATCCCTGTCGGGCTTTATCAAGATATGTTCTGTTGACGACCCTCCGAAGGAGAATTCGGCGTTAGAGCTATGGTTGTATTCTTCCTTTGATGAATTAATGATAAACGACTATTGGTTATGGTTCCACTCTTGTTCTTGATGATGATCATGAGTTATGTCTTCTCTAATTTACATATAGTTGCATATACTGGATTTTACGCTTGCATTTGTTTTGTTTCTTGCGTGTGTAGGTGTCTGATCACGGAGATCGTGAGGATTGTGATCTGCCAGAGCTAAGGAACGTGAGCGCTACTTTCTCTACGAGCGACAGCGTTGGATTCTAGGTAAGCCTTTATCGCTAGTTGGTTTATTTGCAATTAGGAACCTACACTATAGCGTGTGACAATTGTTGCTAGACCCGATCTGGGCTAGTAGGGATCGCCTCTATCCACAGAGGGGATTTACCTCGCCAACAATGTCCTTCTCCTACGACAATACTTTTGAAAGAAGGATAAGAGGTAGATGTTTCAATGTTGCTACCATCTGGGGCTATCCAGGAATGTGAAGAAGAGGATGAGGAATCATTCATCAAGACAACATCTGATTCCTTAGCCTTTTTCCATGAATAGAAAGAAATCCAGACCTTTCTTTCTTCCATATATACTTTCCACTCATTGGCTAAATTTATCTTCTCTTCTGGTGAATGTATAAGACCGAATTCTTCAGCCTGTGGATGTGTATAAATATCCCAATTTAACATCTGATTCATCCATTGAGCATGGATCTGATATTTAGAACATCCATCCATCAAAGTGTAAAACTTATGGATTTCATGGATTGATGGTCTTTTACAGCCTTCTGGCAGATCTTTAAATCTGCATTCTGGGATCAACTGATCTTTTTGCTCTATGTATCCAAGTCCATATTTGGACTGTTTCCTGGCCTCATGTTTACAAAAATAGAAGTCAGTCTTGGATCTTCATCTTCCAGAGTAGGCATTAGATGCATCATAAGAACATGTTCATCATCATCATGGGGAAAAGGGATGTCTAAACATTTAGGATTTGGACAGGGAGTCACTGATGTAGAAGGAGGAGCTTCACTAGTCCTAAGATTATGGTTCTTATGGATCACAAGATATGCAAGCTGACTCAAATTAACTTGTTGTTGACATTGAGGACAAGCAACAGAGAGAGGCTGGAAGTTAACTAATTGAGAAAATTGAAAAAGAGAAAGATGCTGACATAAATTATTTACAGAACTGGAACATGCAGAATCTGATAGAGCAGGTGGTATATACATGGGTGACTTTTTACATTCAGCTTCAATCTTGCGCCTGTCTATGGTAGACCTTCTGGGAAATGACAACGTGGCAGTGGATTGATTTTCCGAAATATTTGCAAAAGTAATTTTTTGTGCAGAGATGGGCTTTGGATTTGGCACTACCCAGTGTTCTGGAAAAGTTAGATCCTCCCACTTAATGGCTTGGTGTTCAACCTTTTGATTCTTGGGATCTTTAATAATAATGATACTGGTTTTTGAGTCTCTACTGGGGGCATAGAGGATTGCAGGGAACATAGTGCTGGTGTGACGAAAACATCCTTTGGTTTGGATGGCGATATTGTTTCTCTTCTTTCTCATGTCAAATATGAAAGTTTGGATTTGCAATTGTAATATATCGCTCAGGGTTTCATCATAAACATACATAGAGAAGTTTGGGTAGTAGTCAAACCAGACTGGTCCATTTGATAACGGTGCAACTATTCCTCCTATTAGGGAATCGGTGTATCTGTTATGGGTTAGGTCACGGACAGTGGCTAACACATACGTATCTAGACCCTGATGGGTCAAGGCATGGATTCCCACCCGAATCCACCACTGTACATTCCACCACTGTGAAATTCATACACTCCAATGGCAGTGTTCAAGTCCTTCCGAAGCCAATAATGGTGGCGGAGCTAATGCTGGAAAATCCTCAGCACTTTGCATGCCACGCCAATGGCTTGCAGATTGGGTGTCCGATTAATCCTCTGATGGCAGACGAAGAATTGGATTTGGGGCATCTCTATTTTCTTGTGCCCATGCCTAGGTTGCACTCAGTGCTCTCTGCGACAGACAAATCCTCCCTGGTATTGAAGGCCAATTCCACCATGAAAAATGCAAGCAAATGGACCTTTGGCTCCAAAATACTCCCCCTATGTGGAGATCTCCCACCAGAAGTTAAAAAGGTTGTATTATTATTGCAGGAGGGGAAAAAAATTAGTGGGGGTGCCGAAACTGAATTTGGTAGTCGATCCAGAGCTATCAACTACGCTTGCGCAGCTGAGATTGAACGCCAGCAAATCTTGGAAGCCAAAGTTGGAGAGCATTGAGTAGTTCCAGCCAACGCTTCGGGATTTGTTGCAGTCGAATTCTGAACTGTTGTGGTAACATGATTACTTCCATTAAATCCACAAATTTACTGATCACATTGAATCTGATTTCCCTCGGAGAACAGAGATCAACCCTCTACATTGATCTCTCAAAACAAACATATTCTTCTGCCTCTATCAGAATTCCGAGTTCTTACTAAGAAAGCTTTCACCCATGGGCCTTCTCAAAAGATGCCAAATTTTTGTTAAAGATCAAGGAACAGGTTTTTCTCTTCCTGTATTTCTTTTCTACTCCCTTTTAAATTCTTGGTGTTTTTTTCACAATAGTTACGGTGTGTGTCCAAGATTAGTTGAATCTGAACACTTTATCTATTCGTCGGTTTGACAATGAAGATTCAAGTGGAGATCTGTAATCTCTACCCATAATGTATCAAACTTGAATGTTAATCCATACCATACCATATTTAAAATTAGATAAAGTTACTTTTTATGTTTCTAGTAAAATAAAATTTTATATAAACTAGAAATTGTCCTTAAAGGTGCAAAGGAAGGTACACCGAAGGTATGGCGGGCTTCCAACCATGGTGCCAAACGATGAAGTGAAAGCTCAGATCAAAATCATGTTGAACAATTTGACATAGATTGCAAGTAATTCTCTCACCATTGTTAAGGGCATTTCTATTATGGTCAGTTCAGTCAAGATCCATCGTTTTCCTACGTGATGCCTGTTGTTTGATCCTAAGGATGAGTTGCAATATTTAGATGATGGTTCTCCCAAATGGTTGTCTACCGCAATCGAAGGTTTCTTCAAAAATAGAATGTAATGAGGAATGTGATTGCAGCCAACAAAGGTACCAGACAATACAGGAAAGTTCAAGCAATGATAGAGGTCATGATAATAATTCAAACATGTTACACGGATGCAGGCATTCAACCAACGCGATGCCAAGCTCGGCTTAGAGAGATCGCGAGATAACCGTACAAAAAGGCTCGATAAGAAATGGTCATTCTTTAGGTTTCAATTTGTTACACTGAAAACTGTCACCTCGACATTTTGCTGACTGTATGAGCTCAGTAACACTCATACATGCCTCCTCTGCAAGTCTTACAACCTTTGTTCCTCATTCCATGCCCTGAAAATGAAGAAAAAACCCTAAAAAGCTCAAAAAACCTTGGGTACGCAGTTAATATGAAGCCTACCTGCGTTTTTAGCTAGGGTCCGCATGTAATGTGAAGATAAACTGCGTTCTAGAACGCACTTTTCCAGTGTAATGCCTGCGGTACCCCTGTAAAGTTAAAAATGCGCGAAATTAAACCGAAAAAGTTGAATTTTGGTCAATTCTAGAAGGTTCTGGATGAGATTTTTTGGGGATGAGTACGCTTTGGTAAGGTGCATGTATCCCACACCTTAAGGAACTAATCCCTTGATGTGAGGAGCCTATCCCTTTGAAGGAGGGTTCTATCCCTTTAATGGTGGAATCCTAACCTCCTCATCTGCTCTATAAAAGGAGGCATTGGGTAGCCTAAAAGGGTTAAGTTTTGATGGAGATTTTGGAGATTGAGGATTAGAGTTGAAGTTTTTTGGTTGGAGATTTTGATTGAAGTGCTGTTGAGATTTAGAATTCTTTCTGCTGAGCTTTTGAGAGGAAAGATCACATACCTCTTTATGCTTCTGGAGGAAGAGTGCAAGGCTTATCAAAGTAGAGGAGACTCCTGCTTCGGACCCCGGGAAGACCTTTCGAACATCAAGGCTAAGGTTGTAAGGTTCTTCTGTATATTTTAAGATTAATACAATCAAGTTCTGTTTTTCTCAATAAATTGTCGTTCGATTGTTTATTTTAATAAGTTGTCGTTTGATCGTTTATTTCATAGATTCCTTGATCACTATGATAGGTATGTTTTATAATTATTTGTTATACAGGTGCTATTGATATTTTCTTGTTTGTGATTGCAGATCAACGAAAGATAATACTTTCTTGTGACAAAAGGGCCCTTGTTGCGATGAAGGATTATTGATGCAATGGAAGCATTGCGACTACAAATAAGCATTTGGATCTAAGGTAGGATCGACACCTTAATAACATTTATTTGTAAAACGAATATATCTAGAGAAAGACAAACTTAGTCGTTCGTTTGTTGCTAGATTGTCTTCTGACACTAGGGAGATCGGTCTTGTCCGCAAGAATGATTTATCCGGCCAACAAATTGGCGACTCCGCTGGGGAAAGAATTTTTTGTTTGTGGTTCTCTTTTATTTTGATTTGAGGAAAAGTTTTTCCTGGTTTTTGATTGATGGATATCTGCCTGGGTAGCTTAGTTTTTCTCTGTTTTTAAAAATTTTGAAGTCTTTTATGTTTTTCTTGAAGTTTCAGGGGACCGCACTTTGTCTTCACACACAGTGCGGGCATCTCCGCACTTTCCTTAAGTAACCAGTGCGGGACCGCACCTGTTACTTCTGGGAGCCTGCGGACCCTGTTAAATTTTTTGAAAAACTTTAGATTTCTTCTTTTAGTTTAGTTTAGTTTTAATTTAGGATTCTTAGCATCTACCCAGATCTGTATTTCTCTGTCAAAAATATCTTGTTTCTGAATTTCTTTCAGCCATTCTTCATCTCATCAATCTCCATTAAGTTAATTGGGTGTTTTGAGTCTCTTTTTTGAGAATTTCTTAATTTGATTTCCTTTGTTCATTACTTGGAGGTTTGTCTCAGTCTTTTCACAATTTTGCATCTTTGGAACTCTCACCCGATTTTCTTGACTTCCACTTGATTGGTTCTTAGATCACATTAGAATCATCTTGTGTTTGAGAATTCTCTTGCATAGATCACATTTGCATAATTAGAATTCTCATTTTCAGAATATGAATGAAAAATGTGCATAGATTACATTTGCATACTTTTCATGTGAATTGTGCATAGATTACAACGGCATAGTTTGTATTCTGAAAAATCAATCGTAGATTTAGATCAGTTTTCTTTGATTTGAATTTAGATCTTTTTGTGCTTGTTTTAAAAACACAAAAAAAATAAAAAATAAAAAATTGTTTTGGGATTGATTTGCATTAGTTTTTCTTGATGAAATTAGTGCATTAGAGAATTTGTTATATTTTCTCTTATTTATTAATCTTTGCATTGTTGGAAGCAAATGGAAACTCTTTCCTTAATTTAGGTAGGATTCATCGAATTGAAAAGATTACATTATCATATTCGATTGCATTCAGTTTTGGGTCGGGTCATAACACCATTGGTTTCATATCCATTTACCTTTTTGAGTAATAACAGCCTAAATAACACAGCGCTTAATTAAAATTCATCTAGTAATTTTTACATTTTTAGGGCTCTTTCCACCAACATAGCTTAGGCTAGTGTCTTGGAATAGGTTTTAGTTAACTCTCCAAGACAGTAAAACAAACAAGTAGTCGATCTTGCAGTAGGAAAAATTCCAATTGTTGCATGTATGCTCTGGGAAGCTCCTCCTAAAGGAGTCAAGCACGAGATCATATCTGAACTAGTGAGGTAATCAATCCTTCCTCATTGGGAACGATAGAAGATATACCTGTATTAACAACGGTAAACCTCGGATTGACCATTGTCGAGGGGCCTGGGGTCACTTGTCGGTGAAGCCTTGGATTATTTCATGGAGCCTTCAGGGGATGACTTTTCTTGCCTCTGCCCTTCACGTGTGTATTCTCGATTCGTAGTTGTTCCCAGTGCTTTTTGTTCATTTGGCTAACCTTAGTGGCCATAATCTATAGGGTTATTTCTAAGGTGTGGTGGAGAAGATCTTGTGCACAGACGACGTCGGCTGAGCTCACTTGGACATCCTCACGAGTTCTCTTCACAGATGGTTTTGTGAAGAAACTTGTGCCCGATCTGTTTCATTAAAACGAGTTGTGAGGTGCTTTGTTCCAACACTTCTGTATTAAAGTATACGATGTTGGATTTCATCACCAACTAGTGTTTTTAGTACGGGAAGTTACTGTTTGTGTGTGGTTTGACTCCTAGATTTGATAGCGCGTGTTAATTTGTTTGTTTTTACTTTCAGAGACCATAGGTGTGAATTGTGAATTTTAATAGTTAGGTGTGAATTTTTAATTGTTAATTGTTAATTTTATTTTTAATTTGTTAATAAAATTCACTGAAGTTGAATAGAATGGCAACTGTTCCGGAATTTACCAACCAAGGAACCCCTCTTAACGAGATTCCTAGTACTTTTCCTTGCTTTGGAAATGTTGGTCCTCCTTATATGGCTACATTGTCATTACCTGGATTTACAATAGGTTTACCGATATGGTTATTTTCAACTTCGTTGGCCCTGAATACTCCAATTGTTTCACCTCAACCGGATGCTTCACCTCAACAGAGTTCACCATCTCAACATCACCAACCTTTTGTTGACCCTTCATCTTCTTCGCCTAATATTTCTTCCTCCATTTCTTCCTCTTCGCTTGGTAAAAGCCTTGATGCTAGTAACCAGGTAGCTAAGAAGAAGAAGAAAGGGAAGAAGAAGAAGAAGAAGAAGCAAGACAAGAAAGAAGTCAACCAACCAATCATGGATGTAAGTGTTAGTAATGTTGAGGAAACCTCCAACATGCATCGTAAACCCAAATACCCTTGCAGGCTTTGTAAGGGTGACCACTTCCTTATCAATTGTCCCGGTATTCCAAAGGTCTTGGAAGTATGGTCAGAAAAATCTCATCAACTTTCCATTGATCCATCAACCAGTGATAGTCAGGTTCCTGGGAAAAAAGGTAAAGTTAGGTTTCCTTGTAAGTTATGCAAAGGGAGTCATCAAACTCACATTTTCCCTCACATGGATGAAGCCTCAAAATTGTTGGAAAACCTTACTGTTCCATAGCAAGAACTTCCAACTGGTTACCGTAAACTTTCTCCCAACCTACCGTCAACTGACGGAGTGATTGATCTAGTTTCAAGTACAGTCGATCCCACTCTTCCATTGGAGAGCGAAACTCATATCACTCAGGTTGATGATCCATTAGTTGATCAAGTGGTCGATTCAATTTCACATTCGGTCGATCCCATTCTCCCTATAGAGAGTGAGCTTCATACCGCTCAGGTTCTTCTTGTTACATCAGATTCTTCTACGCCAGGGGGCATTTCACCTGTTTCTACAGAACCCCCTCCAAGTACTGAGGTCTTTTCCTTTGATTGGAATAGATTGACAGAACCTCGTCTTCCTTCCTCCATCCCTTTCCAAATCATTGTGAATTTTGGTGGTAGGGACATACACCGCACACAGGTAGATGAAGGTGCTTCTGTTAGTATTTTATCCTCAACTGCTTGGAAAGCTTTGGGTTCCCCTCAGCTTGTGCCTATTACACAGAATCTGAAAGCTTTTAACAGAACCATTAGTGAACCTTTAGGGATCCTTCCGAAGTTCTCTATTACTTTGGAAGGTAAAACTATCTGTATTGATCTTATGGTAGTTCGAGGTCCCTTGGATTTCAATTTACTCCTTGGGCGAGACTATGTTTATGCAATGAAAGCTGTCGTATCGACACTCTTTCGCGTGATGTCTTTCCCTCACAATGGGAATATTGTGACTGTAGACCAGCTTTCATTCCCTAGTCTTGTTTTGACTACCAATAATAAGACATCCCTAAATGTTCCTGATTCTAAAGTGGTATCTACCCCGCCACGGGTTAATTATGTGGCAACTAGTCCCATGTTTTCAGTTACCGATGTAAACGAGCATCTCACTGTTAGCTCGTCTTATTTTGACTTAGATCCGGTAATTGACATGGAAAACTCTATGGGATTATTTGGACGTGATGTTCACATCCCTTTTGAGTCCCTTGACATGCATTCCTTCCAGAGAACTATTCTTCCTTCTGATGAAGACCTCTTGGAAGCCATGATCAAGGTGTGTCCATTGACATGTGTTTCTTCCTGTTGGAAGCCATGATCAGTGTGTGAGGAGAGTTCCTTGTACTGTGTCAACCTCATTAAAAAATGAATCAGATGTGAGGATAGTTCCTTTTACTGTGTCAACCTCGTTAAAAAATGAATCAGATGTGAGGATAGTTCCTTTTACTGTGTCAACCTCGTTAAAAAATGAATCAGTGAGTGGGGATAGTTCCTGTTCCTGTGCCAACCTCATTAAAAAATGAAACAGGTGTCTGGAGCAGAGTTCTTGTCTTGTGTCAAGCTCCTTAAAAAATGAAACATGTAGGTAGATTGTAGAGAGTAGATTGGTAGATTAGAATAAATAGTTTATGAGGACAGTTCTTTTTCTGTGTCAACCTCATTAAAAAATGAATCAGTTGGTCTGAGGATAGTTCTTGTTACTGAGTCAACCTCATTAAAAAATGAATCAGGTATGAGGATAGTTCTTTTCCTGTGTCAACCTCGTTAAAAAATGAATCAGTTGGTCATGAGGATGGTTCCTGTTACTAAGTCAACCTCTTTAACAAATGAATCAGGTATGAGGACAGTTCTTTTCCTGTGTCAACCTCATTAAAAAATGAATCAGTAGGTTATGTAGGTAGATTAGAAATAAGTAGTTAGTCGAGGATAGTTCCTTTTACTGTGTCAACCTCGTTAAAAAATGAAACACGTTGCCATGAGCATAGTTCTTTTCCTGTGTCAAGCTCGTTAAAAAATGAAACAAATCCTCCCTTAATTGAGTCGAGTCTTTGAATAGACCTCGTAAATGTTAAGTAATATATTTAGGTTAGTTTTTAGGTCGGGTCTTTCATATGATCTCGTAAATGAACCTTCATTCCATCCAGCTATTTATTACTAACAGTGTACTTAGTTGAATGAAATGAAGCTGGGGGGGCATGCACTCTAGAAGTTACGCTTAGGGGGCATCAAGCATAGTTTTCTCTCTGTTTCAAGCTTGTGTAAAAATGAAACCACTCTGAAGCATAGTTTACTATGTTTCAAGCTTTTGTAAAAATGAAACCTATCTTGAGTCAATTTTGGTTATTTTCAAGACTCGTTAAACTCATGAAAATCCCGAGATCATTTTGCTATTTTTCATTCTCGTAAAACACATGAAAATGCCGAGTTCTTTCCGTCTTTTCCTGCTCGTAAATTAAATTGAAAGTCGGCCACAGGAGTACATTTTTATCCCTTTTTCGAACTCGTTAAAACTTACGAAAAAGTGAAAACCATGAGTACATTTTTATCCCTTTTTCGAACTCGTTAAAACTTACCGAAAAAGTGAAGCCTTGGAGTTCTCTTTTTAGCCCTTTTCAGACTCTCTAAACATGAAAAGATTGCCGAGTACTTGATTTTTCGAACTCGTTAAAGTAAATGAATGATCGTCCCTTCAGTATAAGTTTACCCCTTTTATGGACTGAAATGGACTATTTACGAAAAAGGTATACGTTGACTAATTTCGGTCAACAGAGTTCTCTCCCGCATTATTTTATCCTTTTTCGGGCTCGAGAGACTAAATTTACGAAAAAGTACACCCATGGAGTTTTCTTAAGTTTTTCTTCTGACTCCCTAAAACTGAAAAACACCGAGTTTCTCCTATACTGGACTCGTTAAAATTTAACAGTAAAGGACCTGTTCAATTTTCAACAGGAACGAACCACTCCTTCTTAGGGTTCGAATCTTAAACTAAGTTGGACTCATCCGAAGGATGAGCTTATAAACAAGCAAATGTTATCCTCCTCAAGCTTGTCAAAAATAAAGAGGTACTTGCCAGAAATGGTGGGGGAAAAGAGAGAAAAACGAACCTGTTTGTCACATTTTGATTATTCGGAAAACCGTTAACCACTCTTGAACACGACACTTTTTATCCACCTGGGTTGGGAAATCCTTTGCCTAACAGTTAATCAAACCAAATTGAAAGTCTTCAGCCGGTTTCTGGGTATTAGCTTTGGGTCAATTGTCACCAAGCCATCTGTACTGTCGTTATGTGTTCAAGAGAACAGTTCAAATAAAACCATTCATCTACAAAATATCTGTCATCCATTTTGACCATCCCTGAGTCAGTCCTTGCCGAGATATTTTCAAAAATTGATCTATGATTTCGTGTTGTGGGCTTTCCTACGACGGATCACTTTCTATCGACGACAGCTCATTATCTAGGAAGTTGATCCAGAAATCTTCAGTACCTTGAAATCTGCATGCCTCAATGGCAGGTTTCTCGCCTTCGACGACAGGTTGCCTCATTGACCTTCGATCGAATGATTCCGTGAGATGTTCGACTTCAGTTCATTGATTCACATTTCATGGATTGTACTGAGTACTTTGAGAACCATTGACATTACTGGTGGTTTCTCTCACACTTGTTAACAGTTTACATTATTGACTGGTAATCAAGTGGTTTCTACCATATTCGACTTCAACACATTTATTCACATGGATAGAATCGTACTAGTTCGAGATACGGAAATCAAGACCCTGGATCTAGTTTCCACCATCCAGGCTGCGAGGAATTTTGTTATTATACAGTGGACTATTTATAAACAGATGGTTGCGTCCATGCTGTATCGACATATGTCTATACTGTTATGTATTCAAAATCATTCCTGTATCAGAACAATTTAGAGTTAGTTTTAGTTAGTTTTGATCTGAGTATGGGAATGCCTACCTCAGCGATGATATGATTACATATATATATATTTTGCATTGAATGTTTTTACAGGTTCCGACTGGGGTGTCCACAGGATGATCTTTGAAATGATAAAGTACTTCACTCTTCATATATGACAGACTTCATCTATTCCAGACTTCGCACTTTAGGGGGCAATCTGTTACACTAAAAAATGTCACCTTGACATTCTGCTGACTGTATGAGCTCATTAAACACTCATACATGCCTCCTTTGCAAGTCTTACAACCTTTGTTCCTCATTCCATGCTCTGAAACTGGAGGAAAAACCCTAAAAAGCTCAAAAAACCTTGGGTACGCAGTTAATATGAGGCTTACCTGCGCTTTTAGCTAGGGTACGCAGGTAATGTGAAGAGAAACTACGGTCTAGAACGCACTTTTCCAGTGTAATGCCTGCGGTACCCCTGTAAAGTTAAAAAGCGCGGAATTAAACTGAAAAAGTTGATTTTTGGTCAATTCTAGAAGGTTCTGGATGAGATTTTTTGGGGATGAGTACGCTTTGGTAAGGTGCATGTATCCCACACCTTAAGGAACTAATCCCTTGATGTGAGGAGCCTATCCCTTTGAAGGAGGGTTCTATCCCTTTAATGGTGGAATCCTAACCTCCTCATCTGCTCTATAAAAGGAGGCATTGGGTAGCCTAAAAGGGTTAAGTTTTGATGGAGATTTTGGAGATTGAGGATTAGAGTTCAGCTTTATGTGTGATTGAGTTGAAGAGATTTTGAGAGGAAAGATCACATACCTCTTTATGCTTCTGGAGGAAGAGTGCAAGACTTATCAAAGTAGAGGAGATTCCTGCTTCGGACCCCGGGAAGGCCTTTCGAACATCAAGGCTAAGGTTGTAAGGTTCTTATGTATATTTTAAGATTAATACAATCAAGTTCTGTTTTTCTCAATAAATTTTCGTTCGATTGTTTATTTCAATAAGCTGTCGTTTGATCATTTATTTCATAGATTCCTTGATCACTATGATAGGTATGTTTTATAATTATTTGTTATACAGGTGCTATTGATATTTTCTTGTTTGTGATTGTAGATCAACGAAAGATGATACTTTCTTGTGACAAAAGGGCCCTTGTTGCGACGAAGGATTATTGATGCAACGGAAGCACTGCGACCGCAAATAAGCATTTGGATCTAAGGTAGGATCGACACCTTAATAACATTTATTTGTAAAACGAATATATCTAGAGAAAGACAAACTTAGTTGTTCGTTTGTTGCTAGATTGTCTTCTGACACTAGGGAGATCGGTCTTGTCCGCAAGAACGATTTATCCGGCCAACACAATTGCACAATCTTTGCCTTGCAGAATTTGTGCCTTCAAAATTTTTCAAGATGCTAAATCTAATTATACATTCAAAAATACAATTAAAAAACAAAAAAATAGAATCCCATGAATTGAAAAAAAAAAAAAAAACCAAAACTTAAAACAACCAAATTTAAGCAAACAAAAAAAACTTTGAAACTTTGCATCTCCCAATTATATATTAACATCATTAATAACAAGTATGCTAAAAAGTTATAACTTTTTTAATTTAAAAATTTCTTTGATTAATTGGAATTATCCAAATTATATATTCACATCATTAATTAATAAAACAAGTATGCTAAAAAGTGATAATTTTTTTAAAACTCTCCCCACCCAAATTAGATTTGAATAATTGGAATTATCCATTAGAAAAAATAATTAAAACTCTCACCACCCAAATTAAATTTTCGCAACTGACCTGACAAATTTTGATCACCGATCCTCAGACTCCCTACTGTGCCAGGGATTTTAATAAAAACAAAAACTCCAGGATTTTAATAAATTTAAAAACAAAAAATAATTTTCCATGTACCAAAACTATGGCCAAAGTTTACGCTTTCTAAAATAAAATACAATGATGCAGTATTTTCAAAGTTAAGCCTGATCTGTGATTTGTGGCCTCTAGGAGGCTTGCGCGGTGTTGAGAGAGAAAAAAATAATAGATTTAGGAAGAAACCCGACTCTCTAACAACTTTTCGGCTTTGGCATCCAGCCATTCCCTCATGTCGGCGAAAACCCGATTGGCGTTTTCATCCGGCTCTCCCTGCACCAAAGAATGGTACATATCATCGTACAATTTTAAGGTCTTGTCCTCGCTCTTAGCTTTCTCGTACAGCTGAGTGCTGGATTCTGGGGCAGTGACTTCATGAGAGATGCCATGGCAAGTGAGGAAAGGAGCCGTGACGTTGTCAAAATTCTGCTGAAAGAAAGCGCAAACCCGGTCGAGCTCCTGCATGGTGCCCACGCGAGCCGAGCCTGTGTACCTTCTGGGGTTTCTGGCAATGATCTTGAGCTTCTCGGGGTCTTTAATGGCCTTCTTGACCATCTTGTTGTCAGGCATCACAGCCCAGGTGTCGGCGAGCTCGAAAAGAAACCTGTAGGCGGTGAGGTGCCACCAGGAGGGTTTCACGGGCTTCGGCATCATGAATAGGGGAGCGGAAAAGATGAGCCCATCCCAGCCGTTGGGGTCCTGGAAATACATGAGGAGAGTCGCAGCTTCGCCCATGGATTCCTCGTACAGAAACGCGGGGAGGCCCTATTAGAAATTGGAGAGAGCATCCATTGAACAGGATTCGCACATAATAATTAATTTCTATATATCATAATCAAATGAATATATTACAATTTTTATAGTGCTACTGAGATCCAACTAATTCCACTCTTGGAGGGAGAAGTTGAGAGAATCTCTCAACATCCTCCAACAAAGCATCATAAATGAGGCATTATCTCAAACAGACCCTTGTAGGGCTTACTGTCTCTCATGGCCTTAAAGAAATAGAGCAACGCTGCAGCATATTGATTTGTCCAACGGTGGAAAATAAAAGTTAAATCAATGGTGGAAGACAAAATGGAAGACAATGATGGTGAACATACATGTCAAATTATAATCGGAAAGAAGGACGAATCTTTTCCCAGCCAAACCCAACAAAGAAAACACCTTTGGTGTAATTAATTAATTAATTTGATGAAAATTAAACTTGAGATAAAGTAATTAATTTATTTTTTATAAATTTATTCTCTTATATTAAAAAAAACAAGGTCAAGAGAGAATTCATGAATCATGGGGTCAAGGGAGGCTCTTCAGCTCACTAACTATAGTAGAGATGTTGTAATGATGTACTATAAACATTAAAATAATTAGTCAAAATAAAATAAAATAAAAATAAAAACTAGTTTAGATGATCCCTCTTGTCCCTTAGCAGATCTAGAGTTAAACATTTGATCCCTCTTGTGGCTTGGCAGATCTAGAGTTAAGATGGATCTAAAATAGATCTAGGATAGTTACATGTAATTATGATATCAGTGCTATCTTTTATATTAATAACATAAACAATTGATAATTATAGTGATAATGTTGCTCACCATAATTCAAATCCTAATTAATTATATTCAATGATTCAAATCTTAGTTAACCTTATTCCATATGATTTACTAGCTAAAATAATAATTTAATTACAACAATGATTAGGGATCAAATCTCTTTTCATTCTAAAAGTAACTCTCATCTCAAGACATTTGATCTGTTTGGCAGATCTAGAATTAAGATGGATCTAAAATGGATCTAAGATAATTACATGTAATTATGATATCAATGTTATCTGTTATATTAATAACATAAACAATTGATATTTATGGTGATAATGTTGGTCACCATAATTCAAATTTTAATTAATTATATTCAATGATTCAAATTTTGGTTGGTTAATTTTATTCAATATAATTTACTAACTAAAATAAAATTATAAGTACAACAATAATTATATATTTTTCTTAAAAATTTCTCTATTAATACTAATAAAAATAATGCTCATTTTTATTAAAAAATATTAATATCTATATTAAATTTTTAAATAGTAATTATTTTTATTAAAAAAAATTAATATTAACATTATTTATTTTTTAATTTATTTCTGACAAATTAAAATCTCCTTATAATACTAAGCTTTTACTTTTATACAATTTCAACTAAAATCTCATGCTTATACTTTTATACCATTTCAACTAAAATCTCATGAAATAATGAGAGGTTTTTACTTTTACACTTTCAATAAATTTCCCTTCATCTCTTACGGAAAAAAAACATTAGCTTAAAAATATAAATTGCTATACATATATTTTAATAATTATATGAACATTAAAATCATATTTAGTATTAATAATTGTATATATTAACATTAAATATATAATTTTAAAATAAATAAATGTTAAATAAATATAATAACCAGATAAATAAATGTTAAATATATATGATAACCAAATAGAAATAAAATTGAAAAGGAGCTTCCATAAAATATACAAATACGTTTTAATATTTAAAAGAGATGAAAACAAAATCAAAATGGAGTTTGAGGAACGAGGATCCAAACTCCTACACCCTTTGCTTTTCAAGAAAAAATGATCATATCGATTTAATCCAAGTATTACGGTCAATTTAACTAATGTTCAGATGCTGTCTAATCTGCGTAGTATTACTCAATGTATGTGACCAATGAATTCTTTATTTTTCAGATAATTATTTTTTTAATGCATGTATGTTTGTTTTGGTGACAAAACTAAACATCAAAGTCTAATAAATCAATGTTATACTGTACTGTATTATTGTTATTAAACCATCAAATTACTAAAATTGTAATATTTAGATTTTTTTTTCTAATTATCTAAACCAAAATAATGATTTAAATTTACAAAAATACTTTATGAATGCAAAAATGAAATGTGATTTACTAATAAATTTATTTTGAAATTTTTTAATTTTTAAAGTATGAGGAGTTTGGGCACTGCATTATATTAGATATCATTTTTGGGATGCAAGTGAGTTAAGTAAGTCATTCATTTATGACCATTTTCATGAGAGGTAGTAGTAAGTGACTAAAATTTCTCATGTTTTTTGAATAGTCCACTTAGCACTCATTGTATTTGGTGATGCTCATAGGGGTGAAGAAGTGGGATTGAAACTAGTGAAATGAATCACATAAAGTCAATTATCACTTCCAAAGCTTGCTACTTCCAAGGCTTACACCCTGTAACCATTACTTCTCACACGGGTGAAGAAGTGGGATTGGAATTAGTGAAATGAATCACATAACTTCAATCATCACTTCCAAAACTTACACTTTAGAAGAGTACTATCCCAGAACGCCTGGCTCACCCATCACTTAAAATTTAATTTTGTTTCCTATTTTGTAAATAAATATCTATACATATTTAAATTTCATATTAAAATCAATATTAAAATCAATACTTATTAATATTGAAAATTTCTATATTTAAATAACTGTTAAAATTAATATTTATTAATATTACAAATAGAATTCAATATAGTAAAATGATAAAATCAAATAAATTATAATACGAATGTGATATAGCAATTCTACATTATTCTCAAATTTAAATTTATATATATATATATATATATATATATATAAACACAAAAATATCTAAATACATTGTATAGTATATACTTGTCATTCTTAATTTCACATTTTCAATAATTTTGAATCAAATTTTTAGCATTCCAGACGCCTGTACTCATGTTCACAAGGTTCCCTGTTTCCCGAAGCTCGATATTTATTAATATTTAATATGATGAAAGATATGTTTTTTATATTTTATAATCTTATTTGATATTTGTGAATATAATTTTTTTTAATAAATAGAAAAGGAAAGAAAATATAATTATTTTTAAAGTAAATGTCAAATTTCTATTCTTAATTATTATTAGAAATATTTAAGTTAAATTTTTACTATTTATTTAATAATTATTAATAATTACATTAAAACTAGTATAATTATTTTAATTAAATAATTGGTAAATGCCAATAAGCATCAATACATAATAAGCATCAAAGAATTTACTTTATAATATAATATATCTTGTTATTAAAATTTTCAAAATAATAATAAAAATAAATTATAACTTCATTTTAAATTATTATTATTAACTGTAAAAATAATTAATATATAAGTTAAAGATATATACATTTGAAAAAATATGGAACAATTTTTTTATCTATAGAGATTTTACCCCACTTACCATGAAGATTTTTAATATGTAAATATATTTTGTTACAATACCATGGGCCAATAACACTACTTTCCAAAAAAACCATAACTCATTTCATATGACACTTATTAATGTGACAGGTTTTTAAATCATTTAATTTGATTAAAAAATTAAAAAGGCACAATGACTTTGAAAATAAATATGAGCCATTGACTTGTGTATACTATTAAAAGCATTCTGAAATATTTAATGGAGGTGAAATCTTTACCATCCATCTAATAATTATTGATAATTAAATTGAAAAATTGGAAGCCCTATTAACATATCTATGGGCATAATTATAGAAGTGATATTATAAAAAAATACAAACCCTATTTATGTAATAAGTAAATTTAGCTAATAATATATAGATATAGTTTTTGTCTAACTCTTCTACATTTTTGATAATTATTTAAAATGTTTTTTCAAATATACAAAAAGATTCAACATCTTCAATTTTTTTTTCTTTTTTTTCTAACAATTCTCTACAAGAATTTGGACAAAATTCACTTAAAAATAAGCATAGAAAATCTCTACAAGAATTTGGATGAAATTCACTTAAAATTGAAAAAGTTAAACTACAACCTTCTTTACGACTAATATGAATAAATTAACTTAAATATATAAAATTTAATTTATTTATTAATATAAAAGTAACTAAATGTCTAGCTTAGTTTAAAATATAAATAATATATTTTTATAAACATATTTTGTAAAATATAAAATTTTAATGTAATGTTAATAATAATAAGTTTTTGAGAGTAGCTCAATTGGTGATTGAAGTAATGTGAAATATTTGAAAACTAAAACATTCAAGGTTCAAATATCTCAATTAGCCACAAAGCCCCTACAAATGTACTAATAATTAAGTGTCAGTTACTAATAGTTACACGTTAGACAAACTTTTAAATTCCTCTCAAATAATAATAATTTCATTTTATATTTACATTAATTTTTATAAAACAAAATTAAATAAAAATATCCATAATCTTCTTTCCCATTTGAGTATAGTCGAAATGCAATGATATGTAAACAATTGATCTTATATTATTTCACCTCAAATTTAAGGAGTTCTCTTTAGATTTGAATGGTTGCAATCATAAAAACTCTCTCATAATTAAGAATATAAATATATATATATATATATATATATATATATATATATATATATATATATATATATATATTCTAAATTTTAATTTTATTTATATATTTTTATTTAATTTCTTCAACATACCAAATTTATATTATTGATTGAAAAATAAAAAAGTTAGAATAAAATTATGACATTAATACAAGTAAGAAAGATTATTATGACAGAGTTACCAAGAATTCAAATTTCAAAGTTAAGAAGTCACTTATATAACAAAAGCTTATCTTAATAATATAAGTAATCACAAATCCCCATTTATAAAATGTAAATAACTTAACAAATTTAATCAAAATCTTTCATTAATTATAAAAAAAAAAATCCTTTTATTAAATCTAAAAAATATACATAATATTAAAAAGCAAAAATAAGAAAACCACCAAACCAATATAATATCTTCTCTGATGTCAATGTAAAACTAAACTAGTTTTTTCATTTATATTACTTATACAATGTTTTGCTAACTACTTTTGTGTTCATAATATCTTGTTACCCACCCTTTTAATTTACAACAAATGATACTGTATGACGAATTCCATTAAGCTACTACATTGAATATTGTTTAGTAGTTTTAAAATAAATTTATTTTTCCTTGTAAATCTGAATATTTGTGCTTGAAATGTGTTAATTAATCCTTCTAAATTTAATAACAACATTAGTGTTTTCAAACTATTTCTATAGATTTCTCCATAATCTTTCCAAGGATTTCTCTATAAATTATTTGAGTTTATCTAATCATGTCTCTTCCAGCAATTCAATGAAATTAGAGTTAGAAAATCTTAACTCTATTATGAACCATTTGTATTGTTTGTAAATGTTAAAAGTCACAATGGGCCCATTTTTGCTGGGAGTAATCGTCAGCTGAATTATTCACCCATTAACACACAAAGCATTTAATCATGCACAAGAAGACACAGTGATTTTACCGTGGTTCACCCAAACCTCCTCGGCTACGTCCACACAACACAGCATTGGCAATCTTATTAATTCAAACAGGAGATTACATAATTCACACACCCACACACACTCTCCAAAACAAACGTATGGATACCTGTTATATAGCAGGAGAATCTAACAGCCTCATAAATCCTCTCAACTCAAATTTAGGATGCATTAACTCCCTCCCAAAAAACTGGAGCTAATCTAGGAACTAATTCCTAATTTTTGTCACCTACTGAGATTTTGCCTATTTTATCCAAAACAGAAAATCTCAACAATCTCCACCTTGACAACAATTAGCTTGATGCCCTGTTATTATTATTTTATCTCTTCTGCAAGCCAAGAGAAGCCAAACACCAACACAGCTTCTCCAACAAAACTGGTTTCGTGAACATGTCTGCACAATTCTCCTTTGTATGCACCTTTTCAAGAGAGACTCCCCTTTCAGTAATAACCTGTCTTACAAAATGGTACTTAATTGGAATATGCTTTGATTTACTATGATAGGCCGGATTCTTAGCCAAATGTATTGCACTTTGACTATCACAAAGTAACCCGATGTTGTCCTGCAACCTACCAAATTCACCAAGCAAACCTTTCAACCAAAACCGCCTTTGGTAAGCATGGGCAAATAACGTATTCTGCTTCAGTAGTGGATAAAGCAACAATGTTCTGTAGCTTTGACATCCAGCTGATAGCTCCACCTGCAAGAGTAAAGACGTACCCTGAAGTTGACCTTCTCTTATCCAAATCACCCGCAAAATCGGAATCAACATATCCGCAAACAAATTCACTACTCTTATTGTAAGTGATACAATAACTAATTGTGCCTCTCAAATACCGAAGCACCCATTTCACTGCTGACCAGTGTTCTTTACCCGGATTTTCCATGTACCTGCTGACAACCCCAACTGCATGTGAAATATCTGGTCGAGTACAAACCATCGCATACATCAAACACCCTACTACATTGGCATATGGAATTCGAGACATATAATCCTTTTCTTCATCTGTATTAGGACATAAACCCGAAGAAAGCTTGAAATGGGAAGCGAAAGGGACTGACACAGGCTTCACATTATTCATACCAAACCTCAAAAGTATCTTCTCAACATACTTTTGTTGTGATAGCCACAGCTTACCATTGCTCCTGTCTCTGAAAATCTCCATGCCCAAAATCTGTCTTGCTGCTCCTAGATCTTTCATATCGAATGTCCTTGCCATCCGAGTCTTCAACCTGTTGATTTCATCAATGCTTTTGCTTGCTAAAAGCATATCGTCAACATACAACACTAAGATAATGAACATGCCATTTTTCAATTGCTTGAAATACACACAATGATCATATTCACTTCTAACATATTTCTGACTCAACATGAAAGAATTAAACTTCTTATACCACTGCCGAGGCGACTGCTTCAGGCCATATAATGACTTCTTGAGCCTGCAGACAAATTTCTCATTGCGATGCTGAACAAACCCTTCCGGTTGTTCCATATAAATTTCCTCATCTAGATCTCCATGTAGAAAAGCAGTCTTAACATCTAGTTGCTGTAATTCTAAATCAAACAAAGCAACTAAAGCTAACACAATTCTGATTGAAACAATTTTAACCACTGGTGAAAAAATCTCATGAAAGTTAATACCGGCTTTCTGAGAAAACCCTTTTGCAACCAGTCGCGCTTTGTACCTGTCCTCCGTATCATTCACACCCCGTTTCAGCTTGTAAACCCATTTACACCCCACAGTTTTCCTGTCTTTTGGAAGCTCAACCAGATCCCATGTGCCATTCTTACTCAAGGCCATCATTTCGTCCTTCATGGCTGCTTTCCACTTGTCACTATTCAAACCTTCTATTGCTTCCTGATAGCACAGAGGTTCATTGTCATTAGCAGTAAATGCAACTGAAGTAACATAATCATCATACCTTCTCGGTGGCCGTTTGATTCTTGTCGACCTCCTTAAGGATGTTTCTGGTGCTTCCTCGATTGGATGACTACCATCTGTAGGAACTTCTTCATGACCAGCATCTGAGACCTGTTCACGCTCTATATCTGAACCCTGTTCATAACTAGTATCTGAAACCTGTTCATGACTAGAATCTGAACTATGGTCATCATGACTATCATTAGAAGTGTTGTCAAACTGAATGTGCTGAAAATCAAATACATCATCCTGTTTCAATTTTCTATCTACATCTAACTGTACAAGAGAGGATTCATCAAACTTTACATCTCTGTTGATGATGATTTTGCGGGTAGTAGGATCCCACAATCTATATCCATTTGTTCCAACACCATACCCAACAAAGATATACCTTTTAGACTTTGGATCTAACTTAGTTCGCTGATGTTTAGGCACTAGAGCATATGCATCACAACCAAACACTCTGAGTTTAGAATAGTCACAAGGGTGTCCTTTCCATACCTCTTGCGGAATCTTGCAGTCTATTGCCGTCGATGGAGATCGGTTTATCACATAACAAGCCGTTGCCACCGCTTCCGTCCACAACTCCTTTTGCAACCCGGCGTTACTCAGCATACTCCTTGCTCTCTCTAGAAGAGTCCTGTTCATGCGTTCAGCAACTCCATTTTGCTGAGGAGTATAAACCGGGGTCTTATGTCTCTCGATCCCTGCATCCTTGCAATAGCTGTCAAACTCCTTGGAAGTAAACTCACCACCATTGTCAGTTCTTAAACATTTTATTGTTCTACCAGTGCTGTTTTCTACCAATGCTCTAAACTTCTTGAAAACTGAAAAAACATCAGACTTTCTTTTCAACATGTAGACCCACACCTTCCTAGAAAAGTCATCAATGAACGATACAAAATATGACGAGCCACCATATGACGCCGTAGGGGCTGGACCCCAAACATATGAATGGATATAATCAAGTATGCCTTTACTAGTATGTTTTCCTGTTTTAAATTTTTGTTTACTTTGTTTGCCAAACAGACAATGCTTACAGAAATCTAACTTTCCAGACTTTAGATTAGGAAGTAACTTGCGATCAGCCAAAATTTTCAACCCTCTTTCACTCATATGCCCCAATCTTTGATGCCATAAGTGAATGGAACTACTGTCATGTTCAGACACAGTAGACACAAAATATGACCCTGTACCTCCTTCTAACTGAAATAGATTTCCTACTTTCTTAGCTTTCATAACTAGTAAAATGCCTTTGTAAATTTTCATTACTCCACCTTGAATTACAGTTTTATATCCATTCGTATCCAATGCTCCTAAAGAAATTAGATTTTTTCTTAAGTCTGGAACATGTCTCACATCCGTTAACAATTTAGTTGTGCCATCAAACATTTGCAGTTGTATGCTTCCTATCCCAACAATATTAGATGTGACATCATTACCCATGTACACGACTCCATCATTAACTGATCTATACGTCTTAAACCATTCTCTATGAATACACATGTGGTTTGATGCACCGGAATCTAACAACCAATGTTGATCATGATTTGACAAAATAACTGATAACACTTCGTCGCTCATACCTGAACCAGATGTCGAACCTGTATCTGTCGCATTTGCCTCCTTCTTCTCTGTCGAAGAATCTGCTTTAGAAGTTTGCTGCTGTCGCTTCCAGCAGTCCTTCTTCAGGTGTCCAACTTTCCCACAATGCCAGCACTTCACCTTTGTCTTCTTTCCTTTAGACTTTGAACGAGAGTCGCTATGCTTTCCCCCGGAGTGTCTCTCTCTCGAGCGACCTCTGGCCATCATTACCTCTGATGTAGAGGTGTCTGCATTCGACTTCTTCCTCGTCTCCTCAGCCTCAGACAACAAGGCTCCAAGCACATCGTTCTCAAAACGGACACTTTGAGTTTTCGTCATCTTGTTTCAGCAAAAAACACAATAATCTCCAAAATCAACCTTTTTTTTTTTAAATAAAGTTAATCTCAAAACACTGCCTATGCCTTTAAAAAACAAACTGATATCTGCCCTTTCACAAACAAGTTTCTGCAATGTGCACTTATATGTCTGTGCTTTCATACCATATGCAAATGGTATATTCAAATTCAATTTTTAAATGCCCTTCACCACTCAAATCGATATATATTATAACATCGATTTTACATATCGATTTTTACAAAACCATTTTAACAAATCGATTTTCACCTTATAAAACAAATCGACTTGTTTACAAACTCCAAATCGATTCAATTTAAACAAAGCCCTTTTAACTCGATTATTAAAAAAATATCGATTTACCTCCATGTAAACATAATCGATTTTATTTGACCTTTTTTACAAAACTGTCGCGGGGATCTGGCACCTTCCCGGTCTTGGCAAATTCTTCCTCAGCCTTGACGCCCTCGTGAATCAACAAAGTTGCATCGCCCCCGTCATCGATAATTACATATCGATTTTCATAAATAATGGCATATGAATTTCAAAATCGATTATTCTAATCGGCCACCCTTAATATCGATTTTTAAAAAATGCACATGGCATATAAAACAGTTCGATGGCATAAAACAATTTTAAAAACCGTTTTGTTCTCCAACGCATGAGCCGTTTTGTCTTCATTTAACCGAACCTTTGCACCAAACTACGATTTTACCATTGTTCTTCAAATCTCTTAAAAACAATGAATTTTTTCTATATATGCAAATGGGTTATATAAATGGCAAATCGAATACCATTATACTTTAATGCAAAAAGTCGATTTTTGAAAAAAAAACTTAATGCAATGAAGACTCTTTCAACTGGCATTTGAATACGCTCTATCAGCTCTCGGCATTTAAATACGGCATTGTTCAACGAACCGCGCACACAAATCAGCCATTTGCCAACGACCTCTGCGTATCAACTCCACGCATCCGCAAATACTAACACGCAAAGCTTATGACCTCGTACCAACCTACGTAAGCTTGAAACGCAAGATATATAATCGTTCGACCACCTCTAAAATTGTGCAAAAATGAAATATCGGACTCACCATTACCACTGCCAAATTCCACCAAAGAAGTTAAAAAACCGTATGCACCGCCGCCAACGCATTACCTTCACTGCCAAAATACATCCAACAGGCTCACCTTCCCTCAAATCACATAGATCTGGGCTCGTATCCTAGTGGTTCGAATCTATCAAACGTATTTCCGTCTCTCAGGTTGTCATCTTACTACATGAGGCATATCTCACCTCACCTCCAGCACCAGCGCTTAGCCACGGGAAATCTTCCTGGGCAATTCTTCTCTCAGCGACTGGGCACCACGTCTATCACCTCATAGACTGTATGACTCAGAGGAGGCTACGCTTTACCCAGGAACTCTCTCTCAATGGAGAAACAAACTCTCTTAGCTTCTACCTCGAGCTCCTATACCAATTGAAGGAATAAACACAGCGGAATTCAGTAAACAATTAACACACAGCAATTCAATCTAGCACATAAAGACACAGTGATTTTACCGTGGTTCACCCAAACCTCCTGGGCTACGTCCACACAACAGGGCATTGGCAATCTTATTAATCAAACAGGAGATTACAGACTCTCACACCCTCTCCAAAACAAACGTATGGATACCTGTTTTATAGCACGGAGAATCTATCAGCCTCATAAATCCTCTCAACTCAAATTTAGGATGCATTAACTCCCTCCCAACAAACTGGAGCTAATCTAGGAACTAATTCCTAATTTTTGTCACCTAATGAGATTTTGCCTATTTCATCTAAAACAGTAAAATCTCAAATAATTTCCTGCAATCGTTTTTATGGGTTTCGAATAATGCAAATGCAAACACCATCCTTTATGCTACTTTTTTATGCCGTGTGTCATTAAATTTGCAATCATACTTGTTACGAAGATGAAAGACAACGGTGAGAAATAAATAGAAAAAAGTAATTATTGTCGGATTGTTAGATTGTTTTTAAGTAATTTTGATGTTGTTAGGTGATGCCGGTTAAATAAGTGGTCGTAAGAATAATTAGTTAAATAGTTATTTGATATTTAGAAATTCTTTATATGAGTTCGTTTTTGTCCTATTCGGACCAGTTTATTTTTTATATAACTTAATTTGCTAAGTGTGTTTAATTTTGTTTTGGCATCATAGTTTGTTTGGAGAGCTCATAAGTAGGAAGTAGTTTCTATAAGATTGCAGAACAATTGTGAGGGTGATAAATGTAACTTTTTAACTATTTTTATTATTTTTGTTACCATATCTATTTTATATTTTAAAAATTTCCTTATAAATTGAAGTTTTAAGTAGATCTTAGCTTCCTTAGTGATCCAAAGAGTTGTTGTAAAACGTTTATTAGAGAAAATAGTAAAAAAGGCATAAATAGGAGAAATAATTAGTAAATATTAGTTAAATCTTGTTAACTAAAATAAAAAAATAAGTTAAAAAAAAACCATCCAATACCTCTACATTGAACCAAGAATGATGAAAAAAATAATGATTATATACGTATGACCAACAATGAAAAAAACAAATACAATGATTGATATCAATCATATAAACACAAAGAGTTTGTGCATAGATGAAAAGAACGAGAATAATAGTTTATGTATGGTCCCCTACATAAAGTGTCTATTTTGGTTCCTTCTTCACACATGCAATTATGCAAATGAGCTTTTTAATATCATAGGTTTACTCCTAACAAACGAACTGAATATCATGGTGAATGATGTAAATTTTACTGCATCCATATTTTCTATTTTTAAATGTAAAATATGGGATATGGTTTTTTTCAATGTGAATTTCTTCAAATGGGTGTCTCTTTTCTAGACAAGTATTTTTATTTTTGAATGTTGAAATATTATATTTTGTCAATTTATTAATTTAAGCTTTGTATTGTGATTCACTTCAATAAGAATAATTTGATTTTTTTGGCACTAAGTTTTATGACATTTGGAATGGTTTTACGGTAATTTAGCATTTGGACACCATTTCTAAGGAAATTTGTACATTGTATATTGAGAAGAAAATTTAACAATTTTATCGAGTTATTGCTTCTTGACTTTGATAGTTTGAAGACAATAGGTGTGTAACAGGTCACTTCAGTGACAACGGTCAACTCGAGTTTTCGTTTTAATCCAACTAATGTATTGATATATATTTTGTTAGAATATTATTGATGAATTATTTGGTGTCTGTTTCAATCCATTTTGTATATTGAGAAGAAAATTTAACAATTTTATATAGTTATTGCTTCATGAATTTGATAGTTTGAAGACACTAGGTGTAACAGGTTGTTTCAGTGACAATGGTCAACCCAAGTTTTCATTTTAGTCCAACTAATGTACTTTTTTTTTTTCTAAATTATGCTAATTCTATTATGGAAACATACTGTTACAAAACTGCCTCAGTTCAGCTGTGGGACCCTGAAACTAGGATTGATATGCAAGCTCTAACAAAATGACGAACTACCCAGAGTGGGAAACCAGTTATTTTAAGAGAAGTTTCACTGCCCTTGAGAGGGAAACCGGTGTGTAGTCCATTACATTCATCATAAGAAAACCAAAGAAAGACGACAATAGCATGCAGCTTCTGCTGTTGTAGACAACGAAAAGAAATAGTATATCTTGAAAAATAGTGGAACGTAGGTACCATATTGAACCAAGGAAAACCGGATTTACTGCGCATGGGCTGGAGAAGGCGGCTCCTCCTCAATGCGACATCAATATTGCTCCTTTGAATCTTCTGCAGCAGCGCTCTGATCTTCATCTTTGCCTAAGAGATTTGCGTCCACCTGCATTGAGAGATGACCCAGGTCGGGAGAAGTGGTAGTACGGGGAGCAACTGGACAAACAGAAGAAGTAGCAGCGGGGTCAGGGCGAAGACCAAGAGGAGAGGGCGGTGGTCCAGGCAAAGGAGGAGGATAGAGAGTCGACTCTTCTCGCAGGGTGACAGTAGGTCAATTGTAGGAACAATCAAAGCGGAGCTCCGCCCTCTGCGAGGTTTGCCGCAGAATATGACTTTCTGAAGGACGGGGGACAGGGGAAGCAAGACTCGATAAAACGCCAAAAGGATGTGAAGAGGGTTGATTGTTGTGGGCAAGGCCAGGAGGGCTATCATGGCTCCATTGACCGCGGGAGTCCTGATATTTCCGCCTCTCAACATCCTCAGCAGAGGTATCTTCGCCGAGACTGGATGAGGGACGCGCGCTCGCAGGCCTGCCACGGGTTTCACCTTGGCGGCACCTCATTCGGTGTCTGAGCCTAGGCATGGCGGGCACAGCAGCTTGAACTGGCCTGAGACAAGGAGAACAAGCCTGGACAGGAGCGAAACCATAGTGAAAGCCAGGAGGAGCCTGCAAAATGGATTTGGAGTGACAGAAAGCACTATGAGAAAAATGACAATCAGGCGTAGCTTCAATACAGCTGAACAGAGAGCAGCGACGCCCTGTCTGTGTGTGGGTGCTGGGCTCTGTACAAGCAACAGGGCATGCGCTGCAAACACGATACAAGGAGCGGCAGACAGAGCAAGAATGTTCTGGAGAGCCCGAGCCAGAAGCCATTATGAATCGACTGAATGAGTTGAGGATGAAAGAGTGCCGGTGTTGGTGAGTTAATGCTCTGAGAGCTAGCGAATTGATGTCGAAATTAATGGAGCCACTGGGGGCCATATGGCCATCCCATGCGAGTCTCCTTGGGAGATGCCCAGGGACGGATGTCCCGTCACACCAATTAATCATCCGCATCCGGAGACGGGCGATCGTTGTGCACCAGCCTGATGCAGTTCTGTAGAAGATCTCTGTCATGGATGATTTGAAGAGGGCCATGATTGAGAGTATCAATGTTGTCAACTCCTAAATTAGCTAGGATATATGCTACTTTGTTGCCTTCCCTTTTGGTGTGGGTGAAGGAGATTGTCTAGCTTTTTTCAGCCAGTTGCTTATTTTTTCAATTCTGGAAGCCATTCTCCAACTTGTGGCTACCTTTGTTGGCCTGGTGCCCTGAAGCAGTTGGTTGGCTAAAATGATGAGAATCTGGGAGTCCCCTTCAACGATGATAGGAGAGAGGTTGAAGAGATGAGTTAAGTTCAACCCTTGCCAAAGCCCTTCCAGTTCTACTGAGTTGTTGGTGTCCCAGCCTATAGCGCCATAGTAGATAGCGAGGATGTCTCCTTGGGAGTTTCTGAAGATGCCACCAAATCCAGCTGGACCTGGATTGCCTTTTGAGGCTCCATCAAAGTTCATTTTGAAGATTCCTGGAGGTGGAGGAGTCCAGTGAAGTTGGGAGTCAGGATTCTTCTGTCTATTGGTGTTTGGAGTGATCGAGACTTTGAGCTGCCAGTTTTGCCATATGGAAATTTCCTTCGGCTGTTTGGGAAGATCCTCCTCCTTCCAGGAATGCAGAGCTAGAGACTCTTGGAGATTATTGCTAAATTTGTTCCAGATTATGTCCAAGGGAGTGGATTGATTTTCGAAGATTCTCTTGTTTCTCTCTTTCCAGAGCGACCAGAAGAGAAGACTTGGAATGATTTGCCAAAGAGTGTTAAGAATAGAACTGCTATATGGATGCCTGGGCCAGTAGCACATAATATTAGTTAATTCCCCTTGCGGTTTTCTCTTTTGACACCTGAAACAAATCTTCTCCCAAAGATTTCTAGCTAGCTTGCAAGAATTCATGAGGTGTTGGATCGTTTCGTTGCTTTGTTCACAATTTGGACATTGTGAAGGGCCACAGAATCCTCGCTTGAGCAGGTTGTCCCAAATGAGGATTATTTTGTGACTAAGTAACCAGAGAAATGTTGAGACTTTAGGCCAGGTACCAGGAGCCCAGACAAATTGCCAAAGCAGATCACGTGGAAGAGGGACAGGATGCATGAGAAAGAAGGCCTCTTTCGTAGTGAACATGCCTCTAGTTGAGTATCCCCATCGAAGAATGTCTTGTTCCTCCGAACATCTGATTTCCGGTGCTGAAGTTCCTCATTGAGAGCTTCCCAGGTGTTGTCCTGAGCGAAAGGAATGATATGAGTCGGGTGCCTCCATTGTTTGAAATCATTGCAGTTTGTGGGGGTCCAGCACTGGCTGACTTTGGTTTCCTCCGGGCCAATGATTTTTCCATCATTGATGAGGGTGAGAGTATCAGTCAGCTTTGGGTATTGCTGCCAGGAGTCTGCCCAGAATCTGGCCGTGTGCCCATTGCGTATTTCCCAGAAGAGTCCAACTAATGTATTGATATATATTTTGTTAGAATATTATTGATGAATTATTTGGTATCTGCTTTAATCAATTTGAGTTTTATCCATATTGATAAATTATTTGGTGTCTATTTCACTCAATTTGAGTTTTATCCATAGTCACTCTTAAAAAGAATATTCAAATGCGATATTGTTGATAGTGCAATTTCATTATATTTAGTTTTTTTATCATAAAATTATAATATTTTTTTAATAAAATTAACATGGCTTTCAGTTGAAGTGTATTGGAACTTTTATGTAATTTCAATTTATTTTCTAATATATTTACTAAAAATATTATTTGAATTTGAAATTTAATTTTATAATAAATGGGCACTTGCATTTGATACATTTAATGGTACTATAAAAATAATATAATATTATAATAATATTTTTTGTTTTCTTGCCCTTCAAAATTTTGAACTCTCGTTTTGTTATTTGAACTCTTGTTTGATTATTTATCTTAGGAGATCCATCTTAAAAATTAATTTTCTCTTGATTAGTAGGATAACATAACAACATTTTGGTTTCTCATAGTCACCCTAATTAGTTAGGCTTGATTTTACATTCATTATTGTGGTTTTGGAAATAAGTTATAGAAAGAGTTCATCCCTAACATAACTACTTTTATACTATCATTCATTCAACAAAAGGAAAAATAAAGATATGATCTATAATGCATTTAAAATAGTGATTTAAGAACTTTTCTAGCCATATAATTGTAAATAAAAAAGGTTGAAAAAAATATACTATCCATACTCTTTTCCACAATCAAGAAATTTCCCATGAAGTTATTTTTCCATAGACTATTTCCATATGTACAAAACTTTACATATAAGTTGGTTTTGGAAATTATGAATACAACAAACAGATAGATAGAGGGATATGTGTTTCCCCTGACAACACAGAGAATGAAAAATATTGTGGAAATAACAATCAAACACACAGACAAACAACGATTTACATAGGAGAGGAACTCTTTCAAAATTTATTCAACTCTTCTCCGAAATTCAATTCATTCCTTCACTTCTACAAAATGAAATTACATTCGTTTATACAAAAATGGTTGAAGCTTGAGCATTGAAAGCAATTCACTGCTGAAACAAATGTTCAACAACTATTGGTCCTTCTACTCTGTTTTTGTTGTTTGCACATGAAACAACGTTCAATACAAAAAATGGCGGACTTGAAATTTTATAAGATTCAGTTCAGGAAAAACATCGTGTTCGCTGCTTCATCACACATTGGTGATATTAACATTTAACATATGCATGATACAAGAAAACTCAAAACATTGCGATGTGCAATGTGACGTGGCACATCGCATCGCATCCAAAACATAATAACCTGCGGGCGCTATCCGTTAACTCCTGAGCTTTGCAATGTGTGCTTTGCGCGACCCTCCTGAGCTTGACACGTGCCCCTTTTGTGATCGCATCGTAAATAACATAAAACAACTTGCGGGTGGATTTACAGTTAAAGTTAAACTTTGTGAAGTATGGGATGCGGGCCGTAAGTCGTGGGAATTGTAAAATACAAAAAGGTAAGGTAAGTTTGCGGTGGTTTGTAATATGCGATAAAGGTAAGGTGGGTCCCGTGAGATTGCATCGGTAAAAATATAAGTTTCAGTGTGGGCTTACAAGTTAAACCATAAAGTTTGTGAAGTGCAGGCGACGATGTGAAAAAGGCATGGTAAGTGTGAAGTGCATAAAATAGAGGAAATGGGCAGAATACAAAGAATTTCATAGTTTTGCAAATGCGGTAATGTTAGTGGTGGATCTTGTTGATATCGTATCGGCGAGGAAATAACATTCAACGAAAAAGATTAAGGGTAAATAAGAAAAGTTGCGGACTGCGATGTTGCGGGAAACTAGTACGTCAACGTGGAAAGAAATAAACGCAGATAAAGGGCTTCGGGTACTATTTTGATGTTACATGAACGCCTTAAGAATTTGAAGGTTGAAGCTTCATCCTTCCTTGCACAAAAATTCAATGAAGAGTGGGCTGCTGCCACATTTATTCATAGCGGTGGTTGGGAGTAATTCCAAAACTCCCCCTTAATCACAAATACTGCCTTCGACCATTCCCAGAAACTGTATGATATAAAAAAAACTCTTCTGTCCCAATGGCTTTGTGAGGATATCAGCAAACTGTTCCTCTGACCTGCAATGCTGCAAAACAATTTCACCATTGTTAAATAATTCCCTTATAAAATGGTATTTAGCATCAATATGATTTTTTCTCTTATGGAAAACAAAATTATTTGACAATACAATTGCTGAGTTGTTATCACAATAAATTGTGGTTCCTTTGTCTTTCTCATGAGATAAATCTCTCAACATCCTTCTCATCTAAACTTCTTGACAGGCTGCTGCTGTTGCTACTACATATTCAACTTCTACTGTTGATTATGAAACTATTGGTTGCTTCTTGGAAGCCCATGAAATGGCTCCCGAACCCAAATGAATAACATAACCTGATGTGCTCTTTCTGTCATCTACACTTCCATCCCAATCTCTATCAGTGTAACCAATCAACTTAAAATTATCAATTGCACAGTATAGAACACCATACTCCTTTGTTCCATTTGCATACCTCAATATTCTCTTTCTTGCTTGCCAATGTGTCTCCTTTGCTGTCTCCATGAATCTATATATCAAGCTTACTGCATACATTATATCAATCCTGGTTGCAGTCAAATACATTAGACTACCAACCATGCTCTTGTACAATGTCGGATCAACATTCTTGCTGAAATATTCCTTGCTCAACTTCAATCCCATGAAAATTGGAGTTGTTGATGCTTTGTTGTTCTGCATATTGAACTTCTTTAAAACTTCTTCAACATAATTTTCTTGGGAAATAAAAATCCCCTTTTTTGTTTTATTTACTTCTATGCCCAAAAAATATCTCAGCAAACCCAAGTCAGTCATTTAAAAATCACTTTTCATGACTTCTTTAAAATCGGCAATGAGAGAAACATCATTGCCTGTGAAAATCAAATCATTTACATATAAAACAACAATAATAATTTTATCGTCATTTTCTTTGATCTAGAGTGTGGGTTCACTATCACACTTGTCAAACCCATTGTCTATCTGGTAAGCATCAATCCTACTGTACCATGCTCTTGGTGCTTGCTCCAACCCATAAATAGATTTCTCCAATTTACACACTTTGTGTTCTTGGCCTTCTATTTCATAGCTAGGAGGTTGTTCAACATACACCTCCTCTTTCAACACTCCATTCAAGAAAGTTGACTTCACATCCATTTGATAAACTTTCCATTTTTTTTGTTCTGCTATAGACAACATTGTCCGCACTATCTCCATCCCTGCAATAGGTGCAAAGGTTTCCTCATAGTCTCTTCCTTGTTGTTGCTTGTAGCTTTTGACAGTTAGCATTCCTTCGTTCCTTTATATCTTGCCTTCAACGTTTCTCTTGGTCTTATAGACCCATTTCACTCCAATAACTTCTTTTCCTTGTGGGAGTTCCACTAACTCCGATGTGTCATTCCTTTATATTGCTCCTATCTCTTCATTCATTGCTTCAATCCACTTCTCTTCTTTTATTGCATCTTCAAAATGGATTAGGTCATCAACATGTCAAAATAATGCAAATAAAGAAATCATACCAGCGTTATTATCAACTTCTTCTTGTTCATAAATTTCACTTAAATTTCTGAGTTGGTCTTCCTATATTTTGTCAAGAAGTGCTTTTGGAGTTGTACTTGAAGAGGGAGTTTCTCGATCCTTGTGGTGCTTGGTTTGCAATCGTTGTTATATTGCTTGCTTGTTGTGTGATCTCGTTGAGCTTGTGTAGGTGAGGAGAGCTACCATTGAGGAATTATTTTATGCAATTCCAACTTCTTATCTTCATGTGAAATACATGTATTCACATTCAATCTCTTTCAAACTTCCATCCCAACCTTCTATCGAACCTAACATATTCCATGATTATTAATTTCTTGGTTGGTGGATTATAGAGCTTGTAAGCCTTGGATTCATCACTGTATATAATAAATATACACTTCTCCTCCTTGCTATCCAACTTCTTCCTTAACTGATATGGGACATGTGCATATGCCACACATCCAAACACTCTCATGTGAGTGACAAATTACTTTTTTCCACTCCATTATTCTTCTGGAACTCTATTCATAACAACTTTGGTTGGACATCTATTTAAGATATAAGCTACACAATTGACAACTTCTGCCCAATACTCATTTGGCAAATGCTTTGCCTTCAACATACTTCTTACCATGTCCATGATGGTCCTATTCTTTCTTTCTGCTATACCGTTTTGCTGAGGTGTATACCTTCTGGTAAACTGCTTGTGAATCCCATGCTCCCTCCAAAAACGTAGGAAGTCTTTGGAGATATATTCTCCACCTCTGTCAGTTCTTAACAATTTTATGTAGTGTCCACTTTTCTTCTCAACAAGTGATTTGAAGTGGTAGAACTGTTTAAACAATTCACTCTTCTGTTTTAGGAAATAAACCCATGTCTTCCTTGTGTAATAATATATAAATGCCAACATATAATAACCACCAGCTAATGATGGCATTTGCATTGGTCCACATAAATCTTAGTGGACAATATCCAAGGGTACCTTTGCCCTTATACTCTTTCCTGCTGGAAATGATTCTCCATGTTGTTTTCCGAAGATGTAGCCTTCACATAGGCTTTCTGGTTTATCTATGAGTGGTAATCCCTTTATAATACATTTTCTATGAAACAAATTCAAACCTCCGAAATTGAGATGTTCGAATCTCAAATGCCATAACTAGTTTTCATCTTTCACTTCTTCTTGAAAGACTTCTTGTGTGACAGTTGCTACAACACCTCCTTCCTTCGTGTCTCCGATTCGCATCCGTGAGAAGAAACATCCTATCTACTTGGTGCTGCTATGATTGTACACACATAATTTTTAAAAAACACATTGTAGCCCTTATGCACAAGCTGTCCAATGCTTAGAAGGTTACATTTCAGGCCAGGTACATAATATTCATCTGGCACAAACTTATGCTCTCCCTTATTTGTTAGTATATTTAATATTCCTTTTCCCATGATAGAGACCTTGCTATCAGTCCCCGTTGTCACTTCAAATTTTACACTTTCATCTAGATTGGAAAATATTGCTATGTTTCCAGTCATATGGTTACTACACCCTGGATCTAGGAACCATACATGTTCTTTTTTTTCTTGTGCTACATTACAAGTTAAAAGCACATTTCCTTGGTTCTGATTTTCTTTTGTAAAATTTACACTAGGTTTACTACCCATGTCATTTTTCTTCTTTCTACATTCATTTTCATAATGACCATAGTTTTTGCAATAATGACATTGGACTTGAGATTTGTCATATCTATGTCCTTATGCTTGATTCTGGCTTGAGCCTTGGATTGGATTTTGATTGCTGCCCCTTCCACTTGTGTTTGCAGGGTTTCTTATTCCACCTCTATGTGGGCTTCTTCCTCTACCTCGGTAGTTTGATCTTCCTCGACCTCTACCTTGACCAAAAGAAATTTGCGTATTGAATGCATGCTCCAATGAGGAGTTTGTTGCTCTGGTTAGTATGTGCTCATGAGACATCAGTGGTGCATGAAGCTCATCCACTGAAAACTGTGAGAGATCCTTTGTCTCTTCTATGGGCACTACTATGGCATCAAACCTTGATGGTAGACTTCTTAAAACTTTCTCCAATATTCTCCTTTCTTCAAGTGTCTCTCCATGAGACCTTATCTGGGTAGCAAACCCAATCACATGTGTGAAGAATGAGTCTATATTATCAAACTTTTTCATATAAAGAGTTTCAAAATATCTTCTCGGCATTTGAAGTGTTGATAACTTGATGTCTTCACCTTTGCTAGGCCTTGATAGGCTGTCTTGAGGGTATCCAATGCCTCCTTAGACTTTTTTGTTGTTGCAATCCTTGGGAAAATACTCTTATGTACTGCTTGGAAGATATAGAAGAGGGCTTTGGAGTCCTTCTTCTTATTTTCTCTTAAAAAATCTCTTTTTGCTTATGTCAAAGCCTTATATGTTGTTGCATCTGTTGGTTCTTGGAAACCATGTTCCACCAGCTCCCAAATATCTTGTGAGGAGAATAGGGCCTTCCTTGTAATAGCCCAATAATCATAATTATTCCCATTGAACTGTGGTAGTTGGGGATTAGTCAGGCGTGTGCCTGCTGCTGCCATCTTGACTGTGTAAACACAAACTTTCTTACTGCTGTAAAAGCTTTCTCTCTGCTGGAGACTTCTGCTTCTACAAACAATCTGATAGCTTCTTCAGTAAAGAATCGTTATTTCATTGAGAGCCTAGACCTGCTCTGATACCATGTTGGAAACTATGAATACAAAAAATATATAGACAGAGGGTTATGTGCTTCCCCTGAAAACACAGAGAATGAAAAATATTGAGGAAATAACTGTCAAACACACAGACAAACAACAATTTACATAGGAGAGGAACTCTTTCAAAATTTATTCAACTCTTCTCTGAAATTCAATTCATTCCTTCACTTCTACAAAATGAAATTACATTCGTTTACACAAAAATGGCTGAAGCCTGAGCATTGAAAGCAATTCACCGCTGAAATGGACGTTCAACAACCAATTGTCCTTCCATATTCTTTTTTCTTGTTTGCACATGAAACAACATTCAATACACCAAATGGTGGACTTAAAATTTTATGTGATTCGGTTCAGGAAACACAGTGCATTCGTCGATTCATTGCACATAGGAGATCTTAAAATTTAACATATGCACGATACTGGGAAACTCAAAACATTACGATGTGCGATGTGATGTGGCACATCACATTGCATCCAAAACATAATAACTTGCAGGCGCTATCTGTTAACTCCTGAGATTTGCAATGTGCACTTTACGCTACCCTCCTGAGCTAGGCACATGCCCCTTTTGCGATCGAATCACAAATAACATAAAAAAACTTGTGGGTGGCTTTAAAGTTAAAACTTAAACTTTGCGAAGTGCGGGCTATGGGCAGTAAGCTGTGGGAACTGCAAAATACAAAAAGGTAAGTTATAAAGTGAAATACAAGGTTTGTGGTGATTTGTAATATGTGATAAAGGTAAGGTGGGTCCTGTTAGATCACATCGACGGAAATAGAAGTTTTGGTGTGGGCTTAAAAGTTAAAACATAAAGTTTGCGAAGTGCGGGTGGCAATGCAAAAAAGGCATGGTAAGTGTGAAGTGCATAAAACAAAGGAAATTGGCATAATACAAAGAATTTCACGGTTTTACAAACACGGTAAGGTTAGTGGTGGGTCCCGCCGATATCACATTGGCAGGGAAATAATATTCAATGAAAAAGATTAAGGGTAAACAAGAAAAGTTGTGGGATGCGAGCTACGAACAAGTGGTAAGTCAACACAGAAAGAAATAAACACAGAGAAAGGGCTTCGGGTACTCTGTTTGGATATTGCGTGAACACCTTTAGATTTTGAAGATTGAAGCTTTGTCCTTCCCTGCATAAAAATTCAATGAAGCATGGGTTGTTTCCACATTTATTCATGGTGGTGGTTTGGAGTAATTCAAACAGTTGGATTTTCACCAAAAATTTAACAAACCATCATATTTTGTGAGACACATTTGTTATTATGTTAATATTATTTTCATGTGTTATTTGTGTTTTTTTTGTTTGTGCTTCTTTTAACATACTTAAAAGAAAATTTGTTCTATCCTAACTTTTCATTTTGTAAAAGAAAATATACTCCTTATTTTCACAACAAAAAAGTATAAAAGTAACAAATGTTTTCACTGAATTCTCACGTGGGATGGAAAATAAAGATGGAAAATAAGTGGTAGTTACTTGTGGTTGGCCTTTGATATTATTAGTTTTATGTGTTTTATTTATTAAACTAGGAGCAACCAAAGCTCTACTTGAATACCTTGTCTCAATGGAAAAACTTGTCCTAAGTTTTCTTTACTGCATGAAAATCACTTTAGTTTCATTCTTGCTTGACATTTTAGATAAATGGATTAAGTTTAATATTTACTATATTAATATGTTTCATATTAAATGTTAATGGTCTCCCTAAAGTTTATTTTCTTTTTTCCTCATTTTACTTGATTTTTCTCTCACCAAAAGGAGAGCCTAAAATTGTTTTCTTGAAAGCATATTGTAACAATGAGGTATACTTCAATATAGGTTTGGTTTGGAAATGAGAAATTGTTTTATTATCCTCATGAAATAAAATCTAGATTTGGTATATATCATCATTGCAAATGAAATGTAGATAATTTAATGGGGATTTAAAGGATTTGTTGCAAGATATTTCTAGTGAAGGAAGAGAAACAATGGAAAATGGTGACAAACTCTTGCCATAGATATAAGAGCCATCACAGGATCTATCACTAGTACTACTATAAATTAGGGGGCTTTGTTGAACAAGCACGAAACTCCCAAATCCATTGTTTCACTTTCCTTAGACTAGGGTCATCTCTATAATTTCAACCATAATATTATTTAAAAAAAATTAAAGACTTGAAATTAGAAGAAAATCAACAAAAGTGAAAGGGATTTTCCCATCAAACTAGAGATTTTTTTAGTTGGATCTAAAATGAGAATTAAAATGAACCCAAACTCTTTATTTTTCCTATAAATGTTTTATCAAACTCTATAATGGGATTAATCTAGCACAATTTGATCTTAAATCATTGATATAATCAATTCCTAAAATCAAATCTTTTGATTCATTTCTTCTTAATTTTCTTAAACCATTTTTTAATGTCTTTTTCTTTAAATCAAGCTTATTTTTCCAAATCCATCTTCAATTTGCAACTTCAAATGTTATTCTTCATAAGCATCTATTTGGGAAGTGGTTTTTTTGTGAACCATGCAATTTCCTCCTTCCGTTGCATATAAGTAGTTTGTAATCGACAATGGTACCAAGTAGATGACTTGCTGTTGATGCAAAAACATCGGAAAGATCATTTTGATACATTATTCATGGATCCTATTCAATGGATTTTCTAGTAATTATCCATGAACCTTAGAGAAAAATTCATTCATCTTCAAACAATATATCATCCTAATTCAATTAGGTGTTTCCTTTCCTTTGGTTTGGGAGAACCCTAGTATATATACGTAGTTGAAATTGAATAAGAATTTTTATGAATTGCCTACTGGGGCCTTACTTAAATCTGGTAATTTTTTTTCAAGAAATCCACTTTTGAGAGTGTTTGAATTTTTTTTTAATGGTGGAAATAGATTCAGTACCATCAAAAACTCATGAGCACCCAAAATTCTAAAGCTTGACAGCTGTAATCAAAATTTCCAAAAATTTCTACTAGATATTTTCAAAATACTACCAAAATTTCCATTATTTTCCAAGTAAAATTATGACATGATTACATTTTATTTTTTAATTAATCCATTCCATCATCAAATTAAAAAAAAGAACTGTACTGAATACCTGTAACATCAAATTCCATAAAATGAAAAACGTTAAAAAACATAAAATAGTTAGTGTGCCATCGCTGTTGTGCCCTCGAAAAAATAAAAAAAATCGCGAACATGCGTTGAGCGAATGTTGTTCCCATTTTTATCCAATTTCATATTAGTTACATAAATGGTTCAATAGTCCTATCTCCGGATAATCCTTATCTATTGCTTATGGTGACGCTTAATGCAGATTCGATAGATTCACCTGCATCAAGCGAGCAAATTGACTTACGCATGAAACATGAAAGAATGCCTGAGCCCCGCGTTAATGGACCCCACATTACTGGACAGTAGACTTGTAGAAGTATTTCGTTGTTGTGTTGCTGACAGAAGTATCATATGCACTGTGCAAAGTTGATGCAGAAATATTTTATAGTTCTCGTAGTCTAACCAGGTTACCTTTTGGATTTTTTGTTTCCCTAAAATTGACGTAATTTAACGGTTATTTTTTGAGTTTTTTCACTTCAAATATTTACATTGAAATGATTTTTCGGAAATTTGATTTTATTTTTTAAATATATAAATGATACAAGTTTAATTACGAGTTTAAGCAATTTCAGTATGTTTATATTTTTTTAAATTTGCACCTGAATCAAATATCAAATATAATTGTTCAAAAATATTTAAAAGAATAACTCATTTGGTACTTTTTTTTTTCAAGAATGATCTTATATTATATATGATTATATTGTTCAATTACAAACAAATTTTATTTTTATACATTATATTTGTTTATTTTTATATGATTATATTGTTCACTCATTAAGGAAATTTTATTTTTATATGTTAAATATACAAGTGAAATAAGTTTTAAAAAAAAGTTTGAAACATATCAATTTTAACACTTTAATATAAGAATTTATTAAAATTTAAAATTTTGAACAAATTTTACAAAGAAAAAATCAATTTGAAATTTATTAAAAATCTAAACACTTGCATATTCATTCAATTAGTGGTTATCCCCGTCCGTATGTTAGAATCAACCATTTCAATTTCCTCTCTCTAACATTGAGCGATACATGCTGCTTGACCGCTGATATTGTTAGATCGGCTCAGTGTTGTTGGTTCGGCTCTATGCGATGGATAGTTGGGGATAGTCATATTTTGTTTCAAGGATAAGTCTCCAATTGTACAAGTGGTGTCTACACTACAATCTTTTTAATTCGTTATGGATTATTGGTTAAGTGTTTGGACACTAAATTCCATAGTTGATCAGCTGGAAAATTCAATTGCAATAAAATTTTAATATTTTTTGTTATAATTATTCAATTCAAACTGGATTTATTAAGTTAAAATCATATTATATGATTACATGTTCAGGCCATATAATAATAATAGAGCTAAGATTTGATTTGATTTATTATTTTGTATATATGAAAATTATGAATTTACAATCTTGTAAATTTCACATTATGACTCAAGTTGATAATAATCATATAATTGAGATTTGATTTATGTAACATCCTTATAATTATTATTATTATTATTTTTATTCATCTCTTTGTACGTAGAAGAATATAGTCTTATCCATGTTTTATGACATAATATTTAAACAATACATTATCCTTGCTTTATATTATATGTCAATATATTTTATTCAATGTCTTAGTTGGCTTAATTTTATTAAGCCAATTCATAATATATAAACCTTTTGACCACATATGAACTTACGCATTCATATATTAATCAAAATAAGGTTTAGAACAACCTATTGATATGACTCTATGCATATGTATACATATTTAGATTTATAATTAAAGTACATTTGCATTTCAGATCTCACAATTCCACATTTTGGTTGATTCTTTACCATATAACCTATGGTTTATCCCAACATTATAAATGAATACGGTGGAATCCATTGTTAGGTTGATTTTCCATGGTACTTAGATGATATATGCATTTAATTTGAGCGTACAGGTGTTTAATTGTCCTCCGATCTCCGTGCCACTTTTCTAAGATTGTGTTGACACCTAAAGGATTTATCACCATTGGATCTCTGCAATGATCGAAGATGGATATGAATCTATCCTCGGGTTAGGGTAGTCGACCTACCCACAACTAGAACTATTTTTTCTGCATGTTGTGGCTTTCTGGTCTGTGACTTCGAGCCTGTCGACAATCCATTGACACCCAGCTTACCAACTTGCTTCGGCGCCTCATCCCTGCAACAGGTAATCTCTGGCGGTGGTTGTAATTTCCTTCGGTAGTGCTTTGCTATGGGTTTAACGGTTGTTGGTCCTTCATTTATTCATGCGTCTGCTTTTATTTGTCTTCATAGGTTTTTTCGCTTTGCCCTAGCCTTCTTGTTGCACAACTGAGCTTCATTACTGGTTATACTTCTGCTAGATGTAAACATGACATCCTTGTTGTGCAAGCTCCAGTCGAAACGAGACTATCATGCCACTGAGGGATCAAGCTCGGAAGGCTCAACGCATTCACACAGGTAACTTCCAGGTTTAACAAGTTCTCTTTTGTTTCATTTCCAAGGTTATCAATCCCTTGCATAGGGTTTAGCCATGTTTTGTTGTGGTTTCACTTGGTGCTTCAGGTTACGGTTACTGTGTTTCTTCGGTCTTTCACCTAGGTAATATCTCCCTCCTCGAAGGGTATCATGATTTATTTTAATAGATGTTTCTGTATATTTTCATTAGACTTCCAATGTTAACCTCTAGCTGTATGTGTTGTAGGTAAACTACGAACCCCGTTCTCTTATCTCCATCTACAACAAATTGTTCTCTCGGTGTCGACTCTGTCTTTGTATGACCTGCATTCCTTGATGTACAGGTACCACGGTCCATGGGTTTATTATTTGAACTATATGTTAAAACTTTCGGGAAATTCTGGGTTTGAAACCTTAAGTAGCTATAGCTTGTTCTTGCTACAGAGGCCTTATGGCTTTGTCTCTTTATTTTCGTACTTTTGGTGTAATAGTTACCAACTGTTTGGTGTTGGAATAATATAATCAGTTTGTTCAATTTTTCATATTTGTATATAAAATTCTTGCATGCATGGTTACTTCGTGTTGACTTGGATTTCTTGACAATTATAGTCAGATCTCTATTTCGGCTTGACTGTATTTTCTAGCTGTACTATTTTTTTGTGACCGAGAAGGTCTCTCAACACCAATAGATGTTAAGACTGATACTTATTATATAATTTCATGGTTGATTTCGTTTATATGTCATTATTCAGACTTATTTGGTATTTGAAATTAGAAGATATCTGGCTTCATAGCACAACTACTGTGTGAAAATGTTACTTCCTCATTATGCAGTCTTTAATTCTTGTACTGGAATTTTATTTTCTCTATGTTTCAAATGCCGACTTCACATTCTATTTTATATGCTAGTTTTGTTAAACAAATTCTTGACTTTTGGAATAAGGAAAGGAATTGTAGATGAATACATGTATCCTTCATTCTATAGGATTTTGTTCTTTATTGTTAATGCAGTTTGAATGTTCTCATTGTTACATAATTATACTAATAGCACTTCTGCTATAAGAAAATCTTATGGAAATGATGTAACCAAAATATTATGTTACTTTCTGATTAGTGTATTATAATTTTCTACTACTTCTAGGGTTGATGTTCGGACCATCGAGGTTCAGGGATACCCACGGTATCCCTAGTCCGAGTATAGGATGAACAGAAAGAAAAGACAATTGGCTTTGTTCTAAGTGTCTACTCTGGACTAAACCGATAGTCCCTTCTTCCATAATTATATGTGATTTCACATATAATCTTCCTATTTATTTCCTTAAACAACCTACCCTACACAATAGAGTTTTACTCTTTCGAAAAGCATAATATTTGTACATAGTTAGGACTCTATTAGCAGATTGCTACCATATTATTTACATATCTAGGTATATTCACATAGTCACTATTTTTCTGATAATTGCATCTGTCTAAGTAAATAATTTTCATAGTCACTTTCTTAATCTTTCTTTTCACTCAGACCAGTTACTTATCTCACTTAGAACTTCGGTTGATGAAGATGATGATCCTCTCAACCTTGAGAGAGACTAATACGTCCTCGTCTCCCCCCGTGCTCTCCACCAGAGTAGGGCTTATCTAGCAGTAGTTATGGTTGAGACCTCAAGACCTCCAATCTAGTTTTCCTTTCCAAATTCAGGGTTGCTGAGTTTCCACTCGTTCAACCATCTCTCGAATTAATCTCACCTCAAGCCTTTTAAATTTTCTTCCAAAGTCACAAAACCCTTTTCTTTGTTGGGATTTTCCTTTTATCCTCAGAGGAAAAGGTAATTGTCCTTAAGTGCTTTTGCCTAACTACTCTAGAATCTTGGAATACTTTATCATTAGTCTTTATGGAAATCATTCAATAATTATTTTCTTTACTCAAAATAGATATAAACCATGTTCATTTTTTAGATTAACTTTTACATGTTAATCTCATTAAAAAAATTAAATGCATAATATTTTCTTTTAAATAAAGAGAAATAGTTTAGGAAACAAATCGAGCTGTTACAATTTATTATTTTGTATATATGAAAATTATGAATTTACAATTTTGTAAATTTCACCTTATGACTCAAGTTGATAAGAATAGTTATAGAATAGTTGACCACTGCTTTTAATAGTATTAGTTTCTTATTATTTATACCAATATTATGATTATTATTACTATCACTGGTTAAAAATAAATAATAAATTTAATATTATTATTATTAAATATTGATTTTAATATTAATGTTGATATTAATATGAAATTATTAATAAAAATAATGTTTTAATATAAATAATATTAATATTAATAAATATATTAGTTATGTTGATTGACCACATTTATATAAATTGATTTTCATATGGATGATGAGAAAGGATGTCTTAGGTGTATAGGAGTTTAGATCCATTTTAACTATAGATCTACCAAGAGCCTAGAGGGATCAAATATCATAATATGCAAGCATTTTTTTTAATGAAAAAATTGAATGAGTAAACATTAACACACACGAATATATTAGACAATACAGATATTCAAATCGTTTATACAAATTTCATATTTAAATATTTATAAGAAGAGTAGAAGAAATTTATTTATTTATTTTTAATTATTTTATTTAAGTTATATAAACTTATATTATTTAGCCAAATATTTTATTTATTATTCTAAGAGTGAAAGTGAGACATGGACATGCTATTATTAATGTTTTATAACACCTTCAATTAAAACTAACCAAATATGTATAATCATTTATGTTTTTATTATAGCGGATAATAATTTTTCATTAAAAGTCTTCTTTTAAGACACCAGCATATGGAATTACACATCACCTTCATACTGGATTGTAAAATGAGCCTCTCTGCTCAATCAACCACATTTATTATTTTGTTTGTGATAATTCTAATAATGTAAAATTGTAACTTAATTAAAAATTATAATTTCAGTGATAAAAATATATAATATGTTTAAACTTTTCTTTCATATTTTTATAATCTATTTGATAATTACACAAAATTTATATAATCTATTTTATAATTACACAAAATTAGAAACATGTAATGTTTAAATTTCTCCTTTATGATATACATAAATTATAATTATATGAAATAAAAAAATAAAACGTTTACACTCCTTCATATCTATGTAATCCAAGTAGAACTAAGTCAATCCAAATTGACTTTGGCTAAATAATTTTCACTTTGTTGGATGTTTCAATTATTGGAAGATTTGGTTTATTTGTTTGGATTACAATGAATGCTTTCTCTTTGCTAGGTTTGTTGGGTTGTCTTTAGCCAATCATATCTTTCAATTTTTTTTGTCCTTAGTCTAATCATTTTTTACCATGTGGCACTTCGGGATCATGTGGCTTTGGCATATTCGTGGGCATGACATGTTTTACCTTCAAGCTGGTTAGTCATAAACTATTGCAGAGGAACACTCTTGAGAATAAATGTTTTGATGGTAAGACCTGACTCAAATACAAATAGGACACCCACATCCAATCCCTCTCCCATTTTCGAACATCCATTTTTTAGAGATGTATTTCTAATCTTGTCCAAGATGAAGTGCACAAAAGTACTAGACTTGTTTCAATGTTCACTCAAAATGTGCTTTGTGGCTCACATTTTTTTGGATCTAGGTTTATCTTTGCCTCCACATAGTCCAGAACGGATCGTCCTCTAGGATGAATGACCCATAATATCTTGTTCTAGTCTGAGATTTTGAACTGCTATAAGTTATGGACCAGGAACTTCTTACTATTCTTGGAGACAAGGCTTGGAACATCTTGGATTTACACTAGTGACTAATAGAACATAATGTCTTGCATCGTTGTTTTAGAGCCCCTAGCACTATAAGGAAAAGACCCTCAAGCGGATTTTTTTGAGGAACCCCTTATAAAAATACCCCAGACATCCGTTTTTAGCGAAGGTTACTAGAGGAGGTTGGAAAGTGGAGGTTTTTCGTTCGGTGTGCTTATCATCCAAAACCGCACCAGTGCGCTCAACAAGAGAAAGCACCAGTGCTCACAAAACATTGGCATATCAGACACCATGTGCTTCGTACACACCCGCCCAGTGCGTCGTATTACTGTAGAGCATCAGTGCTTTATAACTCTTTTGCACCGGTGCTTCATAAAACACCGCCCCAAAACAGAAACTGCTCGGTGCAGTATTAAGAAACCGCACCGGTGCACCTATAAAACCCCGCGCACCGGAAGAACAGGGTTAAATAAAAAAAAAAATTACGGCCAAACAATCACATTTTTCACTTTTTTGAGTGCTCCGGAGCTCTCAAGCACTGGTGCAATTTATCCTTGTCTGATCTGCCCTGACATCGGTGCTCCCATTGCACCTATTGCACGCATAGCTGCTGTGCCTTGCCCACCAATCTCCAGCTTGCATTTTGAAAAACGGTGGGAAAGTTTTCTTTTGCAAATTCTACAGCCAATATGCCTCCTTGACGGCCAAATGTAAAAGTGTTTTTCTTGTTTTTCCATAATTAAGTTTTTTAGTGGATTAGAATTTCAAATAACCTTAAAATTAACCATTTTAAAGATTTTTTTTTTCTTTTGTCGTGTGGTGCGCTCAAGCCGTTCGGCTTGTACCGGTAAGCGGTGCTGCCTGTAAAATTTACAGGCCGAACTGCAAGCTTTGTTAATGGTATCTGCACCATTTCCGGGGCGGTACCGAAAGATGCACCACGTTATTTTAAATTTTAAAAAAAGTGTGATTGCGGTCATATAGTCGGCTGCACCGTTGACCATGTGGAATAGCGGCAACGCGATGCGTTGATGAAAATATCTGCCCTGGGCCGGGTGCATTTTTCAGCGCACCGCATTTGACATTTTGACAGGGTCAATGGTGCGGCCTGGTAATACCGCGTCGTTGACTATGTAATGAAGTCAGGAGGTCAGTGCGCTGACCCAACTATACGCGCCGGGGCATAGATTTTAGTCAGTGAACTGCACTCCTGACACCATACATAGTCAACGATGCTTTGGAAATTTTCAGGTGCACCACCTATGGTGCGTTGAATGTCATCTGGGACATCTCTCCTGGTGCGCGACAAAAAAAAGACACACTAGAACTAGTGCTTGACTGTTTTTTGTGGCGCACCGACTATTTTTTTTTCCAAAAAACACTATATATGTATATTCCTAAATACATGTCTCATTTAATAAATTTTTTTATTTAATATGTCAATCATTCAGAGAGAAGAGGAGGAACAAAAACAACAACAGACGGAGTAGTATGACATGGTTTTCCTGTGGGAGGCACGAGAGAGGGAGAGAGATGCGTACCCTCGCCCTATTACAGCAGCTACCCAGGGGCTCCTAAGGCAGGTAGGTCTCCTCAAGTTCTATGAGGAGGCTACGTCCTTAAAGGGCCATGGTGTGTTTTTGAGACATCTTATCCGTAGGTGGAATTCCCACCAACAAACTTTCCAGGTTGCTCCTAACCAATGGTACATGCCCATTGAGGAGGACATATATTTCATTACAGGGTTATCGAGTAAAGGGGTGGATTTTCCCTCGTTCCCAGAGGTTTCAGTTGGCTATGTAGGAAGGAGTTAGTTAGTGCACTCCCAGAGATACATTGGAGTAGATGTACTGTCTCCTTCAGATTTTTAGGTCATCGGAGGTCAGTTACGTATTGGTGCATTTGGTAGTGAGGAGGTGAGGTGCCTCTCACTTCTGATTTTGACCATTTCACACAACACGAGTGATGGGCAACCCATTAGTTGCTCGCTTCTATATTATGTTGATTCTTTAGCACATGAACCACGACTTGTCAAGTGGTCTGCCATTTTTTTGAGGCAGTTATGTACAACCTTAGATAGATGTCGTGCTCATGCACAAGGGAGGGTCAACTTCCCTTTTGCTTCAGAGCTTTTTTGTTTATTTTTTGAGAAGTTTCCAGAGACAAGGCCTATTTTTTTTTGGCAGCCTCGTAGGCCGATGTTCGAGGCACGAATGCATATTTGGGGGCAGATGATGCCCAAGAGGGGCGAGACTGTGTTTCTAGCGAGGATATCACATGATGCAATAGAGTTTCTAGCAAATGTTGATGAGATGCATCCCTTCATTATGGTCCCTTGTCCTTACGTTGGATTGGATTGGCGAGGTTGTGCCAACATCATCTTCATAGATGATGAGCCGCCAGATGATAGAGCTAATATTACTGTTTTATTTAAATTTATTCTAAAATGTTCTTTAACTTTTTTTTACTAAATTGTGCAATGAAATTGTCTAATTATTGTTGTGTACTTATATATATTTTATAGACATTAGGTATTTTGATGGCGAGGACATGCGGACACCACCACATGATCTAGGTGTGGATGCTGATGATGATCAGGGCATGCTAAATGCCGAGGATCATCAAGAGGCTGATGCAGAGAGACCTGCTCTTGCTGGTGCACCGGTACCACCTTTTACTAGGCGCGATCGGCCTGATACTAGATACAGAATGGAGTTGGGCGACTAACTCATTGCATTGATTGTTGATACGGGCATCAGGCCCGCTCATATGAGAGACATACAGGTCGATGGTAGGCTATTACAGATTTGGAGAGGCATGCCGTGTGACATGTACAACCTGATACGGCATGTTGTAGGAGTTATGACCTCAGTTATGCGACTAAGGAGGACCGTTGCACGTTATAGGCGTGGTCGAGACGTAGCACGTGATTGACAGTCCGCAAGCAGTGACTCATCATCTCATGATCGTTCACCTCGCGCCACTCCAGATGAGCAGCCTCCACTAACATCTAGTAGCAGTCATCATGGAGATCAGGCTGGACCATCGGCCATGACCAGTCAGTAGCTGCAGCATCCAACAGTACTCATGATCATGAGCAGGTTGGACCATCGACCGTCGAGGCTGCACCATTAACTAAGCAGGCCTCAACTAGTACTGCTATTGATGTTGTACCACTAACTGATCCATGAAATTTATATTATAGTTACATTTGGTCTGATTTTACAAAGGCCTTGGTCTGATTTTACAAAGAATTGTTTTGGGTTTAAGGAATTTTCTTGGAGGTACATTCAAAGGACATTTCTTGGAGGCATTAATTATTTTCACATATTTTGGTACATTTGGTTTGATTTTGCGAAGAATTGTTTTGGGTTTAAGGAATTTTCTTGGAGGTACATTCAAAGGACATTTCTTGGAGGTATGTGATACATTTTTTTGGATGTTTTTTGAGCTTCATTTTTTTTAAAGTATGGATTTGGGCTTAATTTTCATTATTTTTGAAGGTATGGATTTGGGCTTAATTTCGAAAGGACATTTTTGGAAGTATTTTTTAAAGTGATATTTTTTGAAGTTTTTTTTAAAGTGGTGTTTTTTTATGAAGTTGGAATTAATTTTCATGGACATTTTTTGGAGGCATTTTTTGAAGTGACATTTTTTTAGAGTACGTGTTTTGGGTTGAAGTAAATCTTTTATAATGATTTTTTAAAATGAGTTTTTGTCTAACTTTTTAAATGGAATTTTTTTGTAGGACTTGGAAGGAAATATTTTGAGCTTCGTTTCATTTTTATAAGACATTTTTTTCTCGGATTTTTTAAAGTAAGTGTTTTGGATTGAAGTATGTATTTTTTGCAAAAATTTTAAAATGAGTTTTTTTTAAATTAAATCTTTTGTGATGTTTTTTTTAATTGAGTTTTTGTCTAAATTTTTGAAGGAAATTTTTTGAACTTCATACTCTATTATCATGGGAAATCGAAGAAATTGTACAAGAAAATATGATCGAAAAAGATACCTTGAGGAATGTAGAGAAGAGACGAGACAATCTTGCAAAAGAAAGATAGAAGCACTCTCAAATATTGAAGGGGAAAATCAACCTCAACTACAAGTTGAAACATGTATGTAAATGTAAATATTATGATTTTGATATATTTAAAATTTTCCTAGTGTAAAATGTGAAGCTTAATTTTTATTTGATGAACTAATTTGAAAAAATATTTTGCAATGTAAACAGAGAGAGATATTCCTCAAAATATTGATGATGAGATACAAAATTTTGAAAGAGAAAGTGAAAGAGATATTGAACCAATGATTGAAGATGGTGAAAATGTTGAAAAAAATTCAAGTGAAAAAATTGAATCAAAAGGTATGTGTTTATATATATATATATATATATATATGTTGAATACATGCACATATTATTGAAATTATACATATATTTATTAGTTTAGTTATTTATTGAATATGGAAACTTATTATGTACTATTCATTCGAATATGTACATATGAAATCAATGTCGATGATGAGATGTTAGAAAATGTTGACACTCACACATATGGAGATAAAAAAACTGACCATTATATACGATATCGTGTTAACCACATTTTTGAGAAGTATTTCATAAAGGAAAATGTGACAGTTCAAGCCCAAATGTTGAAAGGTCTCCTATCATTAAGGAAATTAAAAGAAGCTACGACTTTATTGGGTATTCAAAAATCAACCAAAGATAAAAAAAATGAAGGAAAATGTGATACAAAATATAAATAGTGCTATAAATTCAATTAGAAGATCTAGACAGAAAAATGTTTCAGTTGTACATAGAGAAATACATATGGCAGTGGTTTCATCAAGTACTAAAGAGAATCGCTTGGTAAAATCTATGGCACGAGCATTAGGAACCTCACGAAAAACTTTGCACAAACATCGAAAATTTCGGTTGCAAATAGATGTAAATGATGAACTTGCTTGTTGGAGAGCTATTTGTAGGCAACCATACAAAGATAGACTTGGAGAAAATGTTAAAAAAATAATATATGAATATTGGAAGAACAATTCGCGTGTTTCACCAACTGCAAGACATGTGATGCGAAGAAGAATAACACGAAATCAATACGAAGAACATGAAAAACATCTCTTGGAAACCACTCAGATAGAGTTATTCAACAAGTTCAAAGAAGAGAATCGTCAAATTCATGTTTCACTCAGTGCTTTTGTTCAAAAAAAACCATGGTATGTAAAACCTATCACCGTACGCGACACTTGTTGTTGTCGTTATCATGTGGAATTTGAGTTATATTATGACACATTCCTTAATTTCGGTAGAACATTATGGAAGGATTCACCTCCTCCTTCCACTATCCGTGATTTCATATCTCAAATTCTATGTGAAAGAGAAAGCGATGAACTATTTTATGAAAAGAAATGTGTTGGTGGTAAAAAATGCGATGATTGTGGAAATTTGACTAAATTTCAAAACAAATATCATACTGATATAAATTATCAATCATTGTCCAACATGAAAGTGAAATGGAAGAGATATGAATATATCCATACATCGATTCAAGGTGCAAATAGTGTTAAAAGAATTGAATTACGAGAAGAAGAAATTTTTGTGATAGAATTTTTGAGAAAGTTTGAGGCAGAAATTTACAAATACACCAAGCATTCCCATAGAGCTCGATGGCAAGACTTGCAATTCAAAAAATCTCATGAATTTTTTCCACCAAGGACCATTTTGTCAGTGATTGATTTTGCAGAAAACTACACATTTGTTCCACAAAAAGAAATTCAGAGTGAATACTATCATTCTGACCAAGTCTCCATGCTCGTCCATATTATATATAGACATGCTGAAAAAAATGTCGATCATATAGAAAGCACGAGTGAAAATCGACATATCATTAAAGAATATCACTTTTATATCAGTGACGATCGTACACATGATACATGTTTTGTACAACATTGTTTTGGAAAAAATTATGATTCCTTGAAAAATCATGGAATAACATTCAATGAACATTGGATATGGTCAGACGGATACGCAGGTCAATTCAAATCTGCACGATCATTCTTTTGGTTGTGTTGTCTTCATAAGAAAACCTGCATTAAACATTGTTGGAATTTCTTTGAGATTGGCCATGGAAAAGGAGAACATGACGGTGCAGGAGCATGCATAAAACGAGCACTTCGAAGATATCAAATGAACCACTCTGCAAGCCGACTTGTGAACGCTGAAGAAGTTGTTCAATGGTGCATTGCTGCTCTAAGCCATGAGACTAACCCATCAAGGGAAGTGCAAAGGTACGTTCAATTTAATTTATATTGGAAATCTAATTTTAAACATTGTACATTTATCATGCAATGATTATCTTTGATTGTATTTTGATATCATATTTACAAATTCTTCTTCTAATTTTCCATATAAAGGTTTTTCTGGCATATTGGAATCAAAGACGTAGATAGATCAATTGGAAATCATGTTGAAACAATAAAAGGGACTCGAAAATTGCATTCAATTCAAACAAAGTCGTCCATAAATGTGTTTTCATTGGATAAAAGAAAATATTCTTGTTTTTGTGATGTTTGCATAGACAACACAAAATCCAATGACATTTGTGAAAACAAAATGTATGTGAACGATTGGAAACATACAAAGCTAAATACAAAGGGCAAAATGTCTGTTGCAATGTTTGAAGAAATGCAATCAGAGGAAACTACAATATCATTCGATGGTGATCGAGTTTCTGATCTTGTTAGAGAAGGTAACATTTGAATTACTTTCTAATGATTTAAAGATATAGAAATAAATTTAAATATGCATAATTAAATGTTAAATTTTTATTTTATTGTGCAGGAGATGTTTTTGCTGTAATTGCACCTATTGACAACAATGAAAATGTGAAGTATTATTTGATGCGTTGCACTGAACGAAAAATGAAATTATTACAAGACTATAATGATCACGGATTTCAGTATGACAGAGGGTCTATTATACTGAAAGGTTATTTTTTTAGACAAACTCATCAAAGTGGAGACTTTGTTTACTTTGAAGACTATGAACCTGATTCCATAAGTTGTCAATATAGTCACTTGGTGTGTGCAGCACGCATAAAGTTGATAGAGGTTCAATCAAAGAGAAAAATGAAAATTAAGAAATGGAAAATGTCAAAATCCGATCATGAATGGATTATTGAAGATGGCATTCCATTGGAATTTTTTTGATTGAATTGCCCAAAAATTTATTCTCTTTGGATTATATGTTCTAGAACTTCCAGTACTCAATTAAAAATTGAGCTGCCTTGTTATGTTATCTGTGCAAGTGTTTGCACATGTACAAATTGTTTTGGTACATGCACACTCTAGTATCAACTAAAAGTAGCTTTTCTATACATGCATTGATGAAAAATGTTGCATGTATTGGATATATATATGTGTGTGTGTGTGTGTGTGTGTGTTCTAGAATGAAATTAACTGTTCAAGTAGTTTTACTATGTGCATTGATGAAAAATATTTCACGTACTCAATCTATATGTTCTAGAATGCAATTAACTGAAAGTAGTTTTTCTATGTGCATTAATGAAAAATGTTGCACGTACTGGATATATACACGAATTGAATGTACCCAATTTTTCTCGTGGGCTTTTCTAGTAAAAATTATCCACAATGTAAATAAATCATCCATAGTATAGTTTTGTATGAAGATTCCTTTCAGACAAGAGACTCGGAGCACTTCTCCGACTTTTGGTGGGATTTGACCCACATCTCTATTCCTGATTGAAAATCTAGTACAAAATTTGTATGTCCAATGGTCGGATATGTTCTATGTGCATTGATGAAAAATGTTGCACGTATTGGATATGTGTGTGTGTGTGTGTGTGTGTTCTAGAATGCAATTAATTGTTCAAGTAGTTTTCCCATGTGCATTGATGAAAAATGTTTCACGTACTGAATATATATGTTCTAGAATGTAATTAACTAAATGTCATCAATTTTCCAATTTATAAATCAACAAGGCTACCTAGTTGAGTGCATTAATGAAATTGACCACAATTCAACAAACATATATCTACTTCTTATATTTCCAATCAAAATTAAAGGGATTTATATGGGAAAGAGGCAGAACATATAGCCCATGAACTACTTTTTAGAGGTCAATGAAGGTATCATCATGTGGGAAAATGTTTGGAACACTTGATTGTACTTGAAAGTAATCTTAAGATTGTTTTCGATCTCTACATACTCTTGTTAGAGTGAAAAAATTTCCAATGAAAAGAACATAGCTTTTCAATCCAACTAACCATATCAATTGAGCTCTATTTGAAAAAAAAGTAAAAAAAAAAACAAAATATCCAACAAAATAACATCCTTGGTTGTTATTTTTATTGGAATAACTAAATCATATTAAGGATTCTCTTCATCGATTTTTTTTTTTTTGGATGGAGAATCCTTAAAATATGATTTAGCTATTCTAATAAAAATGACAACCACGAATGTTATTTTGCTGACATGTTTTGTTGGCATGTTAAATTTTCTTTACTCTTTTTTTAATTAGAGCTCAATTGATATGGTTAGTTGCATTGAAAAGATATGTTCTTCCCATTGGAAAAATTTTCACTCAAACAAGAGTATGTAGAGATCAAAAGCAATCTTAAGATTCCAAATTTACTTCAACCATCTAAAACTTGAGTTTTAAAAACTTTTTGATTATACAAAAACATTACTTCACATGTCGTGCCAATTCTAGTTCAACTATCCAATAAAAACATTTAACATTATATCACATGCCAAATGTAGATCAACCATCCAAAACTTAATTTTAATTTAACAAAAAATTCTAGATCACAACATTACTTCACATGCCAAATGTACTTCAACCATCTAAAACTTGAGTTTTAAAAACTTTTTGATTATATCAAAACATTGCTTCACATGCCATGCCAATTTTAGTTCAAATATCTAATAAAAAAATTCAACATTATATCACATGCCAAATGTAGATCAACCATCCAAAACTTAAATTTTAATTTAACAAAAAATTATAGATCACAACATTACTTCACATGCCAAATGTACTTCAACCATCCAAAACTTGAGTTTTAAAAACTTTTTGATTATATCACAACATTACTTCACATGCCATGCCAATTGTAGTTCAAATATCCAATAAAAACATTAAACATTTAACATTATATCACATGCCAAATGTAGATTGAAACCATCCAAAACTTGAATTTTAAAAACTTTTTGATTATATCACAACATTACTTCACATGCCAAATGTAATTCAACCATCCAAAACTTGAGTTTTAAAAACTTTTTGATTATATCACAACATTACTTCACATGCCATGCCAATTGTAGTTCAACTATCCAATAAAAATATTTAACATTATATCACATGCCAAATGTAGATCAACCATCCAAAACTTAACTTTTAATTTAGAAAAAAATTATAGATCACAACATTACTTCACATGCCAAATGTACTTCAACCATCCAAAACTTGAGTTTTAAAAACTTTTTGATTATATCAAAACATTACTTCACATGTCATGCCAATTGTAGATCAACCATCCAAAACTTAGCTTTTAATTTAACAAAAAATTATAGATCACAACATTACTCCACATGCCAAATGTACTTCAACCATCCTAAACTTGAGTTTTAAAAACTTTTTGATTATATCACAACATTACTTCACATGCCATGCCAATTGTAGTTCAACTATCCAATAAGAACATTTAACATTATATCACATGCCAAATGTAGATCAACCATCCGAAACTTAACTTTTAATTTAACAAAAAAATATAGATCACAACATTAATTCACATGCCATTCCAATTGTATTTCAAATATCCAATAAAAACATTTAACATTATATCACATGCCAAATGTATATGAACCATCCAAAACTTAACTTTTAATTTAACAAAAAATTATAGATCACAACATTACCTCACATGCCAAATTATGTACTTCAACCATCCAAAACTTGAGTTTTAAAAACTTTTTTATTATATCACAACATTACTTCACATGCCATGCCAATTGTAGTTCAACTATTCAATAAAAAAATTTAACATTATATCACATGCCAAATGTAGATCAACAATCCAAAAAATAACTTTTAATTTAACAAAAAATTATAGATCACAACATTACTTCACATGCTAAATGTACTTCAACCATCCAAAACTTAATTTAAAAAAAAAAAACAAATTATAACACAACATTACTTCACATGCCATATGTAGTTCAAATGCAAAACATTAATTTATAAATCACAACATTACTTGTAGTTCAACTATCCAAAACTTAAGCTTTAAAAACCAAAAAAATTATAACAACATTGCTTCACATTCACATGCCAAAAGTACTTCAACCATCCAAAACTTAACTTTTAAAAACAAACAAATTATATTAACACAATAAAATATGTTGAAAAATTATAGATCTCACAAGTATCAAGTATCAAGTTATATATATATATATATGATTGTGCATCTAGATAATATATAAAAAAGTAAAGTTAAGACCAGAAATGTCAATCAAATCTAGAAATCATCCATCAAATACAAATGGATGCAGTGTCTTTCCTAGCAAAGTCTCAATCCGCGAGCTACCTTGTGAAGCATGGGGAACCTATACACAATGCACGTACAAACATTATAATTTCATGTTTTAAAAATGAGTGAGAATATATAGAACTTCATTTAAAAAAAAAATAAAGAAAAACCATTCAATACCTCATGAGGTTCCCTCTCCATTTGTTGCTCCCCTGCTACAACTTCCCCCATGGGAACATCTCCAACAATAAATTGTACAATATACATGTACAATTATATATATATATATTTTCAGATGAAGATGCATGTATATATAAACTTATTTTCAATAATATTAAAAAAAGTTAGACAACTTGTTCAAATGGTTGAAATGGTGTGCATATTCCTATCTCCGTCACTAGAGTCCGTGGATTAAAGAAATCTTCTATAGAAACCTAAAATTCAAAAAATTTAAAAGTATAAAATAACTCAAGACCAAGATCTCAATTTATAATAAAAATTTCAAACCTCAATTTATAAATTATAACTTTTAAAAAAACATATATATTTAAAAGTGAAAAATTGAATACTTCTACAGGTGGATTTGGGACATCTCCTAAGAGAGACTCCAAAAGAAAATCTCCAAAAACCTAAAATTCAAAAAATTTAAAATAACTCAAGATATAGATATATCTCATTTTTTAAGGGAACTTTTTGACCTGTGGAATATATATAACTTAAAAACATAAATTTTAAAAGTGGATCTGGCACATCTCCTAAGGAAGGAGAAGGTACATCTCCTAAGGAAGAAAAAGGCACCGCCATCCCAAAAACATCTGACAGAATCATAATCTGTTAAAACATTTTATTATTATATATGTACATGTACATGTGTGCACAATTATTTATTTTAAAAATATCACTTTTAAAAAACACTAACATTTGTCAACATATCTTGATGGTGAGACCCATCTTGATTATTTGAACCAGAGGCTCCGAACGTGATATTAACATTTTTGTCATTCATCAAGTGTGACAACTGAAAATGGTTTTTTAACATATAATGATACATTTTTGTTAGATTAATGTACATATAAATAAATGTATACATATACATGTGTATTTATTACAAATTGTACATGTATGTGTTTAAATAATTGAACCCTAACCATTAACACATACCATTCTCGTGCCCTCTTCTTCATGAAGAATTAGGTCTTGGCAACCATTGCGATAATTATTTTCATATATTTTGAGATCTTCAACACTCATGTTGTCAATCTCTTCATCTGTGCAATACACAAAATTGGTGCGTGCATTCTCACGTGCTCTTTGTTGATTCAGGCAAACATCGACTCCACCCAATCCATTGTGAACATTGTCGATGATGACATCCCTTGCTTCTCGAATAATTTGAGAAGTGGCTTCCATCTCTGACCATAAAATTTCGACTCGAAAAGGTCGACTAACCAATGGTGGCTCAGGGCGAGGCAACTCAACATCACGCCTAGCACCCTTACGGTCACACAATCGACCTTTCCCAAGACCAAAAAATTCAGACGGAAGTGTTGAACCCTTAGTTAAACTGAGAGGGGGGGGGGGGTGAATCAATTTAACACATTCATGGACTTTTAAAACTTTTTCATAAAACTTATTTACACCTTCATTTCATATTCAACTTAATATGTGAGTAGTCTTAGAATGTGAGCAGCAAGTATTAATATAATGTAACAGCAGACTTAATATGACAGAAGAAAGTATTAAGCAGATTAGATAAACCATATCAACACATAAACATCATGCACAGAGACACCAGATATACGTGGAAACCCATAAAGGGAAAAAACCACATCTTATTATTGATGTGATGTAAAGGCAAGCTCCAACTCCCTCTCACCACTGGTTTTCTGTAAGCACCAACCTACAGGAGGCTCCAACCTCAAATTCTGCAAGCTACAACTTGCAAGGAAGCTTCAACTCCCTCTTTTTCATAAAGAAACATTTGTTGATTTACCTTGGATATCAGCTTTGTTCTGTACCTTTGATTTCTTTTACTATACTCCAATCTTCATATCTGCTTGATTATTTCTTTTTCTTCAATTCTGCATTCTCTTCTCTTTTATCAATCTACTCAGAGAAATGTACCATTTCAACTTTACAGTGGGATTTTATCTTTCTCCGGAGACTTGCCAATTACATCACAAACAATATAAACAGTTAAAACCTTTCATTCAATTACAGTGTATATTTCGAATAGCACTCCTCTCTTCCTCTTTTCCTTTCTCATTCATCCAACCTCACTCTCTTTTTCGTTTTCTCTTTTATTCAGTTCCCTGTTCATTGCAGTTATATAACTGCTGTATGTACAACTGCCTCTTAATCAAACAAAAATAGCTCTCGACGTTTTTATAAAAACCTTTTTAACAACCCGAATATATCAGTACTCACCACCTTTATCATGAACCATCAACAATATAATCTTTGGTTCCATATTTACAAGAAACACTTTGACTTATTAATAAAACAAACATCTGTGCCCCAATCAAAAGTTTTATAACCTTTATAACATCAGACTGTATTTCATTTATATGCAATAAGAATTCGGGTCAACCTTCAACCTTTATAATTAAAAGTATTATATAGTGGCCACTGCGTAGAATGTGATAGCTCGCTTTATAATAAATTGAATAAAGGAAACCCCATCGCACATAAGTATCTGCGTTAATCCACCATTTTAAACCTTCATATCAATCCCGATGCATATTATAATACATACATATTCCGTGGAGCCCACTTGTTAATGCATTTCTTCAATCGACGGTTAATAACATATCGCATAGCCAACACTGATCTGACGGATATCGCTCGGCGAAGATGCACGGACGATAACGCGCGATGGCGCGCAATGAGAGTGGTTTTGCAGATTCGTTCAGGGACGCATGTCGCTCGTTCTATGAAATCACTCCGATTTCATAAATACCGCTTGCTCGACGAAAGAGGTGCGATGAAAACCGAAAACCCCCTTCACTGTTCATTCTGCTCGTGGTTCCTCTCCTTCGCTCAAGGTTCCGCTTCTGCTCACAATTCTGTTCTTTTATACGTTGACTCTTTGGTTTATCGGTATTTTACCACGGTGCTTTCATTTGTTACGATGCATAGCTCCATTCACACTGCACATTTAACTCTGGTTCCACCTCTATTTTGTTTAACTTCGCCGTGTTTATGCTCCATTCCATATCAATCATCCAACTATTGGTTGTAGTTCAAAAGTCTGCATTTGTTGCAGAAGAACACGACTTATAGTAACCCCCATGGATTATTCGACCGCATTGAGTTCTGCGATGACCACGATACTCACTGCAACCGTGATCGATCCACAACTTCCTGTTTCAGAGCGTGGCTCACAACGTACTCATTTCTTCCTTAAACAAGTCGATTCTAACGAGAATGACAATGGCAATGGCAACTTATGTGGGATTAAGTTTCAAAGGGGTTTCTATGGTTCTGCATTAGCAAGAGAACTTTCTTCACAGAGACTGATGCTTTCGATTACAATCCAGAACCTCAAATACGTGCCATTATCACAGGATTTATCCAAAATTGAACTCCATTTAAAGCCCGACACAGAGTCTTCTTTCATACATAATACACAGAATTTGCTTACAGTTCTTAGCGCATTCAAGCACAATATCGACATGAAGTCGATTTCTCCGACACACAGAGGGCAATTCAGCCTTGCATTGCTCATACATTTATTTACTGGAATTCAAAGCCTATTCCTGTAGATAGACTCTTAAACCGATTTCCAGAGTCCTCTACGTACAGGGTTTGCTCGAAATTGCATAAGCAAAATAGAGTCCAAGGAATAAATTTATTCTTTACACAGAGATTAACACTCTAATTCAATCAGGACTATATCTGAACATCAGGCATATTCATTACTCTGTCTCTCCAAATATGCTATTAAATGGCCCTCTTCTACTGTCATCTGTCTCCAGCTGCCTTTGTTCCTTCTATGCTGCCTCTGCCTCCTCTTTGCTGCCTCTGTTCTCTGCTACTTTGCTTTTCTCTTTTCCTAGTTACTGTTTCAGATGCTCCTCCTTTGCCAACTCCTTTGCCATCAATGACAACATTTCCAACAGTCTCCCCCTTTGGCATTGATGGCAATAACCTCTGCTTTCTTTTTAGATGCCCATTTTTGCTTTTCCTCCCCCTTTGACATCAATGGCAAAGGGTTGCTCATTTCCTAGTTTGCTTTCTGCATTTCCTCTCTCTGAGTTATGTTTAGGCCCTTTTCTGCTGACTTTGTACCTTGCTGCTCCAAACTTTGGATTGAATCTTAAAACACTAACTCTTTAGCCATTTCATTGACTCTTTTATGCTGGATGTACTATTTCCATAAGCTTTTGATCTTGAGGACCTGTTTTATGCTTTCCTTACTGGCTGATCTTCCCCTGGAATGATATTGTCGTTTCTGTTCTCCCCCTGAAACTGTGCTTTCTCTTCATATCAGAGAGTAGCATCTACAGATACTACCCCTAGTCTATCTCTCAAATATTCAAATGGTTCTCTAGCAAGAGGGTTTTGCAAAGACATTTACTATCTCTGTTCTTTTGTTAGCTATTTGTAACCAACCCAAAAAGAGAAGAAAAGAGATATAAACGCCTTAGAAATGAGCCACTTCGAGGGGGCAACCTCCAATACATTACATAAATGAACAATTCTTGGATGATACAATTCACAAAAACTCCTTTCTATATATAGGAGTCCATGGGGCCATAATGTAATCCTAGTGGGCCACAATGTAATCCTAGCCGACCTAACAATAATAATTTAAGGGAAAAATAATAACAAAATGGGGGTTACAAGGGTACAATAATAACAATAAGGGGGTTACACTAACAACAATAAGGGACTATACTAGTAATATAGGGACCTAACATGCCCCTCTCCTTTAAAAAAAGTGTTGTCCTCAACGCTTGAGTAGCTCTGGGTGCTTTTGTATAAAATTCTCATCCTCCCATGTAGAATCTTCAGTGGGTAAGTTCTTCCACTTGATGAGATACTCTGAAATTTATCGATTCCGTAGCTGTCGAGTTCTTGTTTCCATGACCGCTTCAGGTTCCAATATGATTTTTCCTTCCTCATCAAGTTCTGGCAATATTGTTTGAACTGGAATATTTTCACCTATAACTTTCTTTAAGCATGAAACATGGAAAACTGGATGCACTCGTGAAGAAGCAGGAAGCTCCAATTTGTATGCCATAGTACCAATCTTTTGTAACACCTTGTAAGGACCATAGTAATTTGGTGATAATTTATTATCCTTCTTAGCTTGCTTGAGGGACATTTGTTTGTATGGTTGTAGCCGTAAAAATACCCAATCTCCTACATCAAAACTTCTCTCGCTGCGATGTTGATCTGCCTGTTGTTTCATTCGATTTTGTGCCAAAGTTAGGTTATCCTTTAAGAGTTGGAGAACTTCTTGTTGATGCTCGATGTGATCTTCCACTGCTTGAACCTTCGAATTTTCTCTTAAATATGATGTGATGGATGGTGGATTATATCCATAAAGTGCCATAAATGGGGTCATTTTTGCTGCAGTATGGAAGGAAGTGTTATACCACCATTCAGCAAGAGGTAACCACTTAACCCATCGTGTTTGTTTATCAGATACAAAACAACGAAGATATCCTTCCAAAAATTTATTTACTATCTCAGTTTGACCATCAGATTGAGGATGATAAGATGAGCTATGAGCTAATTGAGTACCCAAACAAGAAAATAACTCCGTCCAAAAATTTCCAGTAAAAATGGGATCTCTGCCGCTCACAATAACCCTTGGGCTTCCATGTAGCTTTTGAATTCTGTCCATAAATGTAGTAGCAACTGTACTTGCTTTAAATGGATGAGATAATGCACAAAGTGTGCATACTTGGTAAGTCTATCAACTACCACCATGATGACATTCTTTCCTTCGGACTTAGGTAAACCTGTGATAAAATCCATTGAAATCTCCTCCCAACGTTGACTTGGAATGGATAAAGGTTGTAGAAGTCCCGGGGTCTTAATTGTCTCAACTTTATTCTGCTGGCAAACCAAACATTCCGTCACAAACTTTGAATATCAGATTTAAGGCCATCCCAAAAAAAATCTTTCTTCACCCTTTGGTAAGTTTTTAAAAATCCTGAGTGTCCTCCTAAAGGAGAAGTGTGCAATTCCAGAAGAATATTTTGTTTTAGTTGGGAATTCTTACAAAGATATAAGCGATATTTGTATCATAAGGAATCATTTTTCCAACTAAATATATCAGATGTACTAGGATCTTGCTGCAACTTTTGAATGAGTATCCATACATCTTTGTCCTTCTTCCATTCATCTCTTGCTTCAGTTATCCAAACTGGTTGGATAATAGAAATGGCACAAAGCAATACTTCCACCTCTTCATTCTTTCTTGAGAGTGCATCTGCAACAACATTAAGCTTTCCTTTTTTGTAGATTATTTCAAAGTCATAACCCAACATCTTTGTGACCCATTTTTGCTGCTCTTCTGAAGATAGTCTTTGTTCCAAAAAGTGTTTAAGACTATCATGATCAGTTTTTGCCTTGAAGTGTCTTCCCATTAGGCAAGTTCGCCATTTCTTTAGTGCATGCAGTATTGCTAACATTTCCTTCTCATAAATAGGTTTCTGTAAATACTTTCCTTTGATTGGACGACTTTCAAAAGCAATGGGTCTTCCTTCCTACATTAAAACAACACCAATTCCATTTCCTGAGGCATCACATTCCACAATAAAGGGTTTTGTGAAGTCTGGCGTAGCTAAGACCGGTGCTAGGCACATTGCCTCTTTAAGATGTTCAAAGGCCTTAGTTGCTTCAGGAGTCCATGAAAATGCATCTTTCTTCAATAATGTTGTTAGAGGTGCTGCTATTCTCCCATAATTCTTAGCAAACTTGCGATAATACCCTGTTAACCCGAGAAATCCTCGCAACTGCTTTATGGTTGTGGGAACTTTCCATTCCTTAATGGCTTTAATTTTGTTAGGGTCTACTTTAACACCTTCGTGAGATACAATATGACCCAGATATTCCACCTCTTGTACTCCAAAGAAACATTTGGATGTTTTTGCATATAATTGTTTCTCCTGCAATAGTTTGAGCACCCCGTCAACATGTTCAACATGATCCTTCCAAGACCTGCTGTAGATTAGTATATCATCAAAAAATACTAGCACAAATTTTCTAAGGAAGGGTTTGAAAATGGAATTCATCAACCCTGAAATGTAGAAGGTGCATTGGTAAGGCCAAAAGGCATGACCAAAAATTCATAATGACCCTCATGAGTTCGAAATGCTGTTTTTGGAATATCTTCAGTCTTCATTCTAATTTGATGATATCCCGAACGAAGATCCAACTTGGTAAAATAAATTGCTCCATGTAATTCATCCAATAATTCATCAATCACAGAAATGGGAAATTTATCTTTAATGGTGAGCTTATTGAGCTCCCTATAATCCGGACACATTCGCCATGATCCATCCTTCTTGTGTACCAATACTACAGGAGCAGAGAAAGAACTTTGACTAGGTTGAATTATACCGCCTCTAACATTTCTGCAATCATACGTTCAATTTCGCTCTTTTGGAAGTAAGGATATCTATAAGGCCTGATGTTTGGAGGAACACTTCCTGGAATTAAATGAATAGCATGATCATGATCACGAATAGGTGGGAGTCCTTTGGGAGTTTCAAACACCTTGGAATGATTGTCCAAGACTTGTTGGAGATCTGCAGAAATAGATGATTTTGATGTTGGAAATTCTAGTGAGCATAATTGTGCAATTACGCCTCGCTGTTCTTTCTTTAGAAGCTTTGTCATGACATTAGAGCTTATTATCCTTCCTGGCTTCCCCGAAATACCTCGTAATTCGACTTCCTTTCCTTCTGAAAAAAATTTCAAGAAAAGTTCTTGAAAATTAAAAGCTACCGTCCCCAAAGATTGTAACCATTGTACTCCTAGTACAACATCGGCACCTCCCATAGGAATGGAAAGCATTGGACTAGTCAACACATATTCCCCCATGGTTAGCTTGATTTTATGGCATTTTCCAGAGCAATTTATAGTTCCTCCATTTGCAACCATCACTTGACATTCTGGTGCTGGGTATAGGAAACAATTTAATTTCTTGGCTACCTTACAATGAATAAAATTATGGGTGCTACCTGAATCAATCAACACTATTACCTTTTTCTTCTTGATCCGTCCTTCTATCTTGAGAGTTTGAGGAGTGGTAATTCCTGCCAGTGCATTACATGATATGGTCGGATTCATTTCTTCCTCTTCTAGGGCCGGTTCCTCGTGTATATCCTCTTCTTGTTCATTTTCTTCTTCTTCTTCACAATCTATGTAAAATAATTTCTTTTCAGCACACTTATGACCTTTAGTGTATTTTCTATCACAACTGTAGCAAAGCCCTTTTGCTCTTTTTCTTCCAATTGTTGTGGTGTCAACCTTGTAGGTTGTGGAAATCTAGGCGTAGAAACACTTCCTTCTTTATAGAATTGAGTGGTAGGCTTCCTTGTCGCCATAATTTTACATTCAACTTTTCTTGCCAACCTGAATGCCTTCTCCAATGAATCAGGTTCCAAAACACGAACTTCATGTTGGATGTTATTCTTTAGAGTACCTATGAAGAGATCAATCCTGTGTTCCTCTGGAATATCAGTTACCCTTATATTCAATTTTTGGAAGTCCTCAATGTGCTGCCCCACTAAACCCTTTTGTTTGAGATATATCAATTGGCTAAAGAAGGTGTTGCTCTTTGTATCCTCATAATGTGCTATCATTTCCTCCGTAAAAATTGACCAAGTGACAATTTTTTTACGGGAGCAAAGCTATCAATACCATACAAATGTATTTTGTTCTAAATGTGAAGTTGCAATGCATACCTTTTGTGTGTTTTGCACGTTATGGAGATCAAAATATTGCTCCATCTGTAGTATCCATGTTACAGGATCCTTTCCATCAAACTTCCTCATATCCATCTTTCGAATATGGTGGTTCTTCCCGCCAACATTAGAGTTTATGAAATCACAATTAACATTTATTTTGTTCTCATCATGAGGTTCTTCTACTATCTTTTCATCATTAGGAAACCTTTCTTGTATCAACTTTGTCAAACCTTCCATGTCTGCTTTTAGAAAATTCTTCATGTTTTCCATTTTCTCATCGATCTTAGCTTCCATGTCATCCATCTTAGATTCCATGCCAGCCTCCATTCCATCCATCTTAGCTTCCACACCATCCATCTTAGCTTGCACGCCATCCATCTTAGCTTCCACATCTTTCTTCAAAACTTCCATTTCATTTTTTGTTGCTCTTTGCGAGAGTGAAATTTGTTGCACTTGCTCTTGTAATTTTGATAGATCATGTTGCAATTCTTCGTCTTCATGAGTCATAGTAGAGATTTCCAAAGGCTTAATGGGTGTTGAATTTTTTTTTGGGGCCATTTTATAATCCAATACTGATATCTATTCTACAATATGCCCTTGCAATCAATTCAACTTGATTCTTCAAACAAGACTTATGCAATTCGGAAAAAAAATACACACCTTTTACTTGCTTTTGAGGAGCTTGATATTGAAATTGTATTATCTCTGTGATTGTAGCTCTTCAATATCTAAAATTCAGCATTGAAGTAGCCCTTTGAATTCTCTTTTGAATGCCACAGGTCTGACTTGATTGGATTCTCCAAGACAAAGTTATGTCCAATCTCCCACAATGACCTAATTATGGACTGGTTCAGTATAGCGAACTTGTACGACTTGCCACGTGTCACTGTTTTGTCCTTCACCTCTGAAATTGATAGCTAAGAAACTACAGTCCGTGTACTTGCGACCACTTTTTACAGCACTCCAATCCGATGCTCGTAGAGAGAGTTATTGAAATTTTCCCATGATCGCCTTTTGATATGAAATTCGGGAGCCGAAAAAGCACTACCTTCCACAGATCATATCTCAAAAATATTGCGAAGCAAGCTTCCGAAATTTTTTGACAATTTTCCTTAGATTTCATATTTGTACCATAAGAATTTCGAATTCTCGAACCTCATTAGAAAAAACGTTATAGAGGATTTCATATTTGTACCATAAGAATTTCAAATTCCGAACCTCGCAGAAACCTTATAGCGAAAATTCCACGATGACCTGTTTAGGAGCTTGAAAAAATGCCTAACTTCCACAGATGATATCTCCGAAAATATTGCGAACCAAGCTCTAAACGTTTTAGAAAATATTCCTCAGGATTTCAGCTTCGCACCCTAAAAATTTCAGCTTCTGAAACTTCGTAGAAAAAAAGTTATAGCGAAAATTCCACGATGACCTGTTTGGAGCAGCGAAACCCTAGAATCCAAAGCTCTGATACCAAATGTTGTGTAACCAGCTCCAAAAATAGAAGAAAAGAGATATCAACGTCTTAGAAATAAGCCACTTCGAGGGGGAAACCTCCAATACATTACATAAATGAACAATTCTTGGATGATACAATTTACAAAACCTCCTTTCTATATATAGGAGTCCATGGGGCCATAATGTACTCCTAGTGGGCCACAATGTAATCCTAGCCGACCTAACAATAATAATTTAAGGGCACAATAATAACAAAATGGGGGTTACAAGGGTACAATAATAACAATAAGGGGTTTACACTAACAATAATAAGGTACTATACTAGTGATATAGGGACCTAATACTGGCACATATTCCAACTTTACTACTTTTTGAGCTACTTGTTCTATGAGAAAATGATACTTATTTGGAATATGTTTAGTTTTTGAATGAAGCATAGGATTTTTAGATATACTTATAGCACTTGTATTATCACATTTGATTGAAATAGGTTCATCAATGCTTACCTTCATGTCTTGAAGGGTTTGCTTCATCCACATGACTTGTGTACAACATGCTGCTGCTGCTATGTATTCTACTTCTGCTGTGGATAGAGAAATAGATGTTTGTTTCTTGCTTAGCCATGCCACTAGACTCTCTCCTAAATAGAATGTACCTCCACTTGTGCTTTTCCTGTCATCAACACAGCTGGGCCAATCTGCATTTGTATATGCTGTCAAAATGAAGTTTTTGCCTTTTGGATACCATAGCCCATAATGTGCAGTCCCTTGTAGATATCTGAATATTCTTTTAATTGCTAGTAAGTGATTTTGTTTTGGTGCTGCTTGATATCTTGCCACAAGTCCTACAGCCAGCACAATGTCTGGTCTAGAAGCTATTAGATATAACAGACTTCCAACCATGGATCTGTAAAGTTTTTGATCTACATCAATTGTTCCATCATCTGCACAAAGCTTGCATCCAGTAGTCATGGGAGTTGACACAGGTTTGCAGTCCTCCATTTTAAATCTTTTCAGCATCTCTTTTAAATATTTTTCTTGTGAGATAAATGTGTCTGTGCTCTTTTGTTGAATTTGTAGTCCTAAATAGAAGGTAAGCTCTCCAATCATAGACATTTCAAATTCTGATTTCATCTCTTCAGCAAATCCTTTTGTTAACTCATCTTTGCTGCTTCCAAACATGATATCATCTACATACACTACTACAATCAAAAGTTCATCTTCATTTGCTTTTATGTACAAGTTGCTGTCTACTCCCCCTTTCTTGAACCCTTGTTTTTGCAAGTATTTGTCCAGCCTTGAATACCATGCTCGAGGAGCTTGTTTCAGCCCATATAATGCTTTCTTTAATCTGCAAACATAGTCTACATTATCTGTTAAGGAGAACCCTTCCAGTTGCTCCATGTAGACTTCTTCCTCTAAATCTCCATTCAGGAAGGCAGACTTCACATCCATTTGATATACCTTGAAGTCATGATAGCAAGCAAAAGCTAAAAACAGTCTGATAGCTTCCATTCTAGCTACAGGGGCAAATGTTTCATCATAATCAAGTCCTTCAACCTATGAATATCCCTTGCACACAAGTCTAGCTTTATTCCTGATTACCTGTCCTTGTTCATTCATCTTATTTTTGAATACCCATTTTGAGCTAATAACATTTTTCTCACTGGGTCTTGGAACTAGTTCCCAAGTGTTGTTCTTCTCAATTTGGTCCAATTCTTCATTCATGGCATTCACCCAATGTTTGTCTTTGCTGGCTTCTTCAAACTTCTTTGGCTCTATTTGTGACAACATTGCGAGGTATACCTCTTCAGTCTGTTCAGTTAGCTGTCTTCTTGTCTATACACCTACACTCTTGTCCCCAATTATTTGATCTTCTGGATGATTCTTCTGAATGTATCTTGAGGAGCTTTTTGATCTTAGATCTGTATCTTCTATTGGCTTGTTTATTTCATCATCATCTTGATTCTCTTCTTCATGAACTTCCATAGGATTGCTGCAATCTGTACTTCTTAACTTGTCTGATAGTTCTTCATCAAATCTTACATCAATACTTTCTACAATTTTGTGAAGTATTTTGTTGTAGCACCTGTAACCTTTACTCTTAGATGCATATCCTAAGAATATTCCTTCATCTTCTCTTGCATCAAACTTTCCCAAATTTTCATCATTATTTTTTATAAAACACTTACTTCCAAAAACTCTAAAATGCTTGATTGATGCAGGTTTACCATGCCATAATTCATAAGGAGTCTTGTCACTGTTTGGTCTTAAATGCGCTTTGTTTAGGATATGCACAGTTGTGTGTACTGCTTCCGCCCAAAAGGTTTGAGGAATGTTACTTTCTTGCATCATGGCTCTGGCAATCTGTTGTACAGACCTGTTCTGTCTCTCTACTACTCCGTTTTGCTGAGGTGTTCCTACAATTGTGAACTGTTGCTTTATCCCATGCTCATTGCACAGGTCTGCAAAATCATAATCTGTAAATTCACCTCCTCTGTCTGATATGATGCACTTTAGCTTGCATCCTGTTTGATTTTCTTCCAAAGCCTTGAATATTTTGAATTTCTCAAATGCTTCCGATTTGTGTTTGAGAAATGCAACCCATGTCATTCTAGAAAAATCATCTATTATTAGCATGAAATAGGATTCTCCACTTGGTGTTTTAGTTCTCAAAGGCCCACACAAATCCATGTGAACAAGTTGAAGAGGTCTGCTTGTAGATAACTTCTCTTTGGTTTTAAAGGATGTACGGGTCTGCTTACCTAGCTGACAGGATTTACATATTGTATTTGAAGGCTTCTTGATGACTGGCATATCTATGACTGCATTCTTTTTGCTTAGACTTATGATATGATCAAAGTTTAGGTGTCCCAATCTCCTATGCCATAACCAAGACTCCTCAAATTTGCTAAGATGACATGCTTCATTTTCTTCTTTTACTACATAGACATTGCTTTCCGTTCGAACACCTTTGATCAGGGTTTTTCCAGTGGTGCTTGATCTTACTTCACAGTCTTGAGCTCTAAAAAGAACTTCACAGCTTTTATCACACATTTGACTAACACTCAACAGATTTGCTTTCAGCCCATCCACAAATAGTACATCCCGGGCTTTTCCTCTACCATTGTCCAGACTGACTAAGCCTCTTCCTTTGATCTTTCCTGCTTTATCATTTCCAAAAGTAACATTTCCAGATTTCTTTTTGTCAAAGGTTATAAACTTGCTTCTATCTCCTGACATATGCTTTGAGCAACTGCTGTCCAAATACCACTGGCTTTTTAGATCTTGAGCTATTAGAGCCAAGTCACATTTATTCACTTTCTTTTTCCACTGCAAGCATCCTCTTGTTTGGTATCTTTTTTGAGATGATGAACTACACTCTCTTAGAGAACATTTGGAAGACATATGTCCACTTTTATTGCATACACAACATTTGGATATATCCTTAGCAGGATTATAAGTAGGAATAAACTCTCCATGATTCATAAACCCTCTTGAGGTTTTGAACAACAGACTTTGTTCATATTTCCTGCATTCTATGATTTTATGGCCAAAATCATTACAATAAAAATAGTATCCATAAAAACAATTTGCATACCTGATAAAAGGTTGTCTTTTCCATCTTCCTGCTTGAGTAAAACTTTTTACTGTTTGCATCCTTTGCTGGTTTGTATTTATTCTTCTTGTATAACAATATGCAGCAATGTGTCCTAATTTGTGACAGGAATAACAAGTAGCATTTTTCATAGAAGGAAAAAATCTCCTTTGATGACTTCCAAATTTGACATATTCAGGAGTATGCAAGGTTTTTTCAGTTGACAGTTTATTTACTTCATCCTTTGTCATTTGAGCTTCCTCCTGATTTTTATCTACTTTATTGCAGGATTCTTCTTCCTTTGAAATCTTCTGAGCTGCTTGGATATTCTCATCTGCTTTTACAAAAATAATATTTTTGTTTTCTTTTTCTTTGCCTTTGCTTGATTCTCCTTCATAGCCTATCCCAGTTTTTATTAGAGCTGACCTTTGTGCATTTAGAATCTGGTCCAAATGTCCAGAGCCTTTCATTAGAGGTGTATTCATTAATAGTTCTCTTTGGGATTTTTCTAAGTTCTTTCTTAGGCTCACTACTTGTTCTTCCAACTTCTCTTGTTCCTGAGTTTTATCCTTGATCTTCTTAAGTAAAATATCCTCTACCTTCTTGGCTTCTTCAAGCTCTACTTTCAACTGAATGAGGGCTTCTGAATTTTGTTCCTCTCTCACGTATTTGAGAAGAATGTCTTTCTGTTTTCTGCACTTCAGTTTTAGTCTGTCAATTTCCTCCAAGGCACTTCTTAGCTCCCCCTCAAGGTCCACTTCACCTTCTTCCTCATCTTCTAAAAAACATTCTTCCAACTCTTCTATAGCCATCAAAACAAATTATGATGTTCCTTCTTCACTTGAGAAGTCTTCTGATGCACTGCTGTCTTGCTGAGCATAGAAAGATTTTCTATTGAATCTCTTCCCTTTCTTCCAGTTCTTAGATATGGTCTTCTCTGATTCCTGAGCCTGATTCTTTGTTTTCTTATAAGGACATTTAGAAGCATAATGTCCAACTCTTCCACAATTGAAACATTTAAATGGAAGTTTACCTTTATACTTACCTGAGCCTTTATCCAACTTCCTGATAAATTTGGCCTCTTATTCATTAGAACAGGATCATATCTCATCTTTTTCTTCTTTCTTCTTCTCCGCCTTAAAAGCTGCCTCCCTTACATTTGACTTCTTCTGTGGCAGTCTCATCTCATACGCTGTTAGTTTTCCAAGAAGTTGATTCATGGTCAAGGTTTCCCAATCTGTTGTTTCTTCTATGGCAGAGACCTTGGGATTAAAACTAGATGGCAAAGATCTTAGGATATTTTGAACAATTACACATTCTTGCATGGTTTCACCTAGTGCTTTCATATTATTGACCATTTCTGCAACCCTTAAAAAGAAACTAGCAATATCTTCATCATCATTCATCTTTAAATTTTCAAACTGGGCTCTATAGACTTGAAGTTTAGTTGTCTTCACCTTTTTGTCTCCCTCATGAATATTTTCTAGAGTTTCCCACATTTCTTTGGCAGTCTCGCTATGCATTACTTTGATGAATTCTGCCTCACACAGTCCATTCAAGATTTCATTCATTGCCTTTGCATTAGCCACAAAATCTTGTTTGGCTTCTTTCTCTGAGACATTTGCCTTAGAGTCATATCCAAATTCCACAGCAGCCCAAACTTCTACTCCTAAGGACATTATGTATGTTCTCATTCTGATTTTCCAAAAGGCATAATTTGCACCAGTGAAAAAAGGGGCTTTGTTCGTTGAGGATCCTTCTTGACTAGCCATCTCAAGAACCTAGGATCTCCTTTCAGTTGTTAAACTACTACAAAAAGGAACTTTGCTCCGATACCAATTGTTGAACCCTTAGTTAAACTGAGAGGGGGGGGGTGAATCAGTTTAACACATTCATGGACTTTAAAACTTTTTCATAAAACTTATTTACACCTTCATTTCATATTCAACTTAATATGTGAGTAGTCTTAGAATGTGAGCAGCAAGTATTAATATAATGTAACAACGGACTTAATATGACAGCAGCAAGTATTAAGCAGATTAGATAAACCATATCAACACATAAACATCATGCACAGAGACACCAGATATACGTGGAAACCCATAAAGGGAGAAAACCACATCTTATTATTGCTGTGATGTAAAGGCAAGCTCCAACTCCCTCTCACCACTGGTTTTCTGTAAGCACCAACCTACAGGAGGCTCCAACCTCAAATTCTGCAAGCTACAACTTGCAAGGAAGCTTCAACTCCCTCTTTTTCATAAAGAAACATTTGTTGATTTACCTTGGATATCAGCTCTGTTCTATACCTTTGATTTCTTTCACTGTACTCCAATATTCATATCTGCTTGATTATTTCTTTTTCTTCAATTCTGCATTCTTTTCTCTTTTATCAATTTACTCGGAGAAATGTACCATTTCAACTTTACAGTGGGATTTTATCTTTCTCCGGAGACTTGCCAATTACATCACAAACAATATAAACAGTTAAAAATTTCATTCAATTACAGTGTATATTTCGAATAGCACTCCTCTCTTCCTCTTTTCCTTCCTCATTCATCCAACCTCACTCTCTTTTTCATTTTCTCTTTTATTCGGTTCCCTATTCATTGCAGTTATATAACAACTGTATGTACAACTTCCTTTTAATCAAACATAAAATAACT
>CM076571.1:19340493-19462304 GCA_034641835.2 Pinus albicaulis
AATCGATGGTGTCACGCGGCTCAGGGGTGGTTTTGAAAATATCCCAAAAAAACGCGATATATGTCGCTACATGACACGTGGCCAAACAAAACCACCTATATCACGCGATTTTAAACCGTTAATGTCCAGACGCCAGAAAAACGCGATATGCTTCCTAACCGTTGGATGTGGAGTGGCGAGATCTGACGGTTGAGGTGGCAACGCGATATGGAAAGATGCGTTAATGGTTAGGTGGGGAATGGTCAAAGGTGGATTGAATCCCAACCGTTGGATCTACGGTATGGACGGTCAAGATTAAAAGAGGGAGCGGGAAGGCAAAGGGGTATGTGAATGGGCAGAACGAATGAGGGTCGTGGATCTTCATGAATGGACAGCTCAGATCTGAAGATAAGGCGTAAGGTTTTACAAAGGGGAGAAGAGTTATATGTGGTAGAGACAATCCTGACCATTGGATCTGAAAGGATGAACGGTCACGATCCAATCAGGGCTTGCAAATCGGGAGGGTCAACAACAAGGGATTGGGCCCTTTGCGATGTGTGATTGCACCAGGGCCGTCAGATCTAGCGGGGAGATCAACGGCTCATATGTAATTAGAGGGTAATGTTAGAGATGCGATCGAGCGGAGATGATAACGTGTGGTAGGAATCTATCTAATGTAAATCAACGGTGGAGATCGCAGTGGAAACTGAGAAGAGAAAACCCAATTGCATCGGAGATTTTCGGGATAACAAAGGGAAAGGCGCTCATTGATTGCTCCGATTGCGATTAGCGCCCGGGGCTTTATGTATAAATTTTCTGAATAATAATTAATTATCCACCGAGACTATCCTGATCACATACAATTCGAATTTATATGCAACACATAATCTCTTCCACTCAGATCATCAAACATGCGGAAATAAAATCAAGCGATAACACATCAAATCATCATACACATTAACAGTATGTATGGGGAAAGCTTATAGCTGAAAACCCCGCAGCTATTGTGTATATTATAATGGAGAAATCATGTAACAAACTCATTACAATACTCCTCACAAGTACTCAGTACTTTCTCATAAAGTTACACACAATCTAGCTCAGTTTTGAACAGGTTACTGGTTCAAAACTCACCGCCAATTGCCTTGCCTCTATTGCGCAATCCAGGCCTGTCTATATAGAGATCCAAGGTTCGAATCTCCTTGGCTTGACTACGCAATTGTCATGGAAAAATCCTCCAAGTGTGGTGCAAATCTCATGCACAACTGATGTCGCCACTGATAGCTAACTCCACCCTTTCATCTACCTCTTTCACTGGTCTCCACTGAACTGATCATGCACTATAGTGAACTGATGTGTTCTTGAGTTGAATAATGAGTTACTAATTAATGAATTAAATAATATTTAATTCACTCCACTCATAACTAATTTATTAGCTAATTAAACTAATCTCAACTAGTTCAACTAAAATAAACAGAACACAACTCCACTAGCTGTCCCATTAACTCCTCCAAACTTCTGTAACTGAAGTCCAACTGAAGTCAACCATGCATGATGCCATCAAACCCTTGGGAACCACGTGATTCCTCTGTCAGATGCATGAGCCACTTCTGTAGCTCGAACTGAAGTGCTCCAAGAGAGTAAACTGTTGTTTATAGTCTAAATATTATTAAGGGTAAATAATATTTGACTTCCCTGTTTTAAGGAGAGGCGGTCTAAAAATAGACTTCGACCTCTTTGACCTCAAAAATAGAGTCTCATCTATTTTTACCAACATGACACATACTTCAAGAATCTCAAACTGGAATCTCCGAACCATGCTCCATATGTCTAAAAATAGACATAGTCTAAAAATAGATTTTGCGCCAGAATTTGCCTGCGGGCCCACTTAGTGAAGGCGACTTCATTTCACTAAGCTCCATCATCTTGCTGCATTTTCAAACACTCCCTCTCAGCAAGATATGGATTATCTAAAATCCCTATCCTACCTCTGTGGAATTCTAACTTGCTCCTGGTGAGCGCCTTCGTCGGGATGTCGGCATCCTGATCCTCCGTGGGAACATATGAAAGCATCATGATTCTAACCTGAACACAATCTACGATATGATGGTACCCAGTGTCGATGTGTTTGGACCTATCATGAAATGCGGATTGGCCGAGCTTGATGCGGCTACGGTTATCACGATGAATCGCCTTGGGCTCAAATGCCTTTCGAACAATCCTGCGAGGATCTTCCTCATCCAAATAGCCTCGCATGCAGCCAAGCTAGCTGCCATGTACTCGGCCTCTGCTGAACTGGGTGCCACGGATCTCTGCTTCCTGCTGTACCAGGAAACTGTTGTCGACCCAATGCTGAAAACTCCTCCAGAAGTGCTCTTCCGGTCCGTTGGACTCCCTGCCCAATCTGCATCAGTGAAGCCAGAAAGCTTCACTCCATCCTCCTGTCTGTGCCATAGACCATATCCCGATGTGCCTCTGATATAGCGCAATACATGCTTGCCCGCCTTCCAAAAGAGCTTGGTAGGCTTAACCATAGCTTGCGAAAGCTGGTTAACTGCATAGCATATATCGGGGCGTGTATTGACCAGATACATAAGCGACCCCACCAACTGTCGATAGACAGTGGCATCCACTACCTCCGCTGAAGTAGCATCCTCCTTCCTCCAACCGCCAAGAAGAGGAGTGTCAACAGGCTTGCAGCCTTGCATGTTGAACCTCTCCAGAATCTCCCGGGCATACTTGCCCTGAGAAACAAACAGTCCTCCACTGCGCTGCCAAATCTCCAATCCCAGGAAATAATGAAGTATGCCCAAGTCCTTCATCTCAAACTCTCGTGCAAGATCCTCCTTGCATGAAAGTATCAACTGCTCATCGCCAGTCAAAATCAGATCATCTACATACAGTACGATGATCAACAGCTTCCCCTCCACCACAATCTGGTACAGGTTTGGATCCGCCTCACTCTTGGAGGATCCAAGCCCGGTGAAGTAGCTGTCTATCCGAGTGTACCAAGCACGAGGTGCTTGCTTCAGCCCGTACAGTGCTCTCTTGAGTCGGCACACATGCGACTCACTGCTGAAGATCTCAAAACCTTCAGGCTGCTCTATGTACACCTCCTCCTCAATAACTCCATTGAGGAACGCGGTCTTCACATCCATCTGATGAATGTGCCACCCCATCTGCGCTGAGAGAGCAAGGATCGTCCGTATGGAAGAGTACCTTGCGACAGGTGCAAAAGTCTCCTCATAGTCAATCCCCTCGATCTGTGAGAAGCCACGGGCGACAAATCTCGCCTTGTGCTTCTCCACACTCCCGTCAGCCGCCTGCTTCACCTTGTAGATCCATCGCGAACCTACAACTGATTTCCCAACCGGTCTTGGGACAATCTCCCATGCACTGTTCCTGATGATCGAATCATATTCTGCGATCATGGCATCAACCCATGCGGGTTCCTCCACAGCTTCCTCAAAAGAGGATGGCTCTGTCACAACACATTGACTCATAAGAGCCATGTATCCAGTGTACCGATCCGGTGACTGTCTCTGTCTGCGCTGTGCTGTGGGTGGTCCTACAACCTTCTCTGCATCCCGAGCCAGTCGCTCAGCTTCTGTAGTGCGCATGCGCCCTCTGATGGTTGGCGCTGCCTGGGTGGTTTCTTCCACCTCCTGAACTTCCTCTTGTGGCTGATCCACATCCGGAAGCTCCTCCTTGGGAACTAACAGCTCCTCATCTGCATGCAAGTGTAGCTCCCTCTCAAGCGAACACTGCATGGCTTTCTCCTCCTGAAATTTTATATCCCGTCGCACAACAGTCTTTCGACTGTCTGAAAAATACACCCGATAGTTGTGAGGTGTATCGGTGTACCCCACAAATATTCCAACCTCAGCAGTTGGATCCAGCTTCCTTCTCGCATCCTTCGTCACATGCATGTAGACAGGAGAACCAAAAATCCGCAAATGGGAAATATCAGGCCTCTTGCCAGAATAAGCCTCCTCAGGTGTACTCATGCCAAGAACCTTGTGAGGACAACGGTTCTGCACATACACTGCTGTATTGCATGCCTCAGCCCACAAGTGAAGGGGTAGGCCCTGATCATGCAACATCGCCCGTGGAGCACCCACGATCGTTCTGTTCTTCCGCTCAGCCACCCCGTTCTGCTGTGGGTTATGGGGTGCGATGAGCTCTCTCCGAATCCCTTCTGCGCTGCAGAACTCCTTGAATTCAGCCGAGATGAATTCACCACCGTTGTCACTCCTTAGAGCAATCACCTTCTTCCCCGACTCCTTCTCGACCAGTGCTTTAAACTCACAGAACTTCGCGAATGTATCGCTCTTCTTCGACATGAAGAAGATCCAGCACTTTCGAGAGAAATCATCAACAAGGATCACATAATACCTGTGCTTTGCTGTCGAAGCAACAGAGAAAGGACCACACACGTCTGTGTGAACTCTCTCAAGGATCGTCGTGGCGCGACTATCCTTCTCGTGAAAGGTGGCTTTCACATACTTCCCTAAAGTACATCCCTTGCACTGATCTGACTGCGCAAGAGTGCCCTTAGGAAGCCCAGTAGAAATCTGCTGCAGAATCTTCAAAGCTCCATGGTGAAGGTGGCCCAATCTCCTATGCCATAGTTCGCCCTCATCATCCCGGCTCACCACTTCTCCCGCTTTGCATGCCATAGCTGCGTAGCCATCTACCTACAACTGATAAAGGTTCTTGGTCCGAACCCCTATCTTCCGGGTCTCTCCAGTAGTCTTACTGCACAGGAAGGCTTTTCCTTCGCTGAAGACCACATCATACCCCTTATCTTTCAACATCGCCACAGAGATCAAGTTCTTCTTCAATCCAGGTACATGCATGACATCCTTCAATACAAAGGGCTTACCAGACTCCCTCTGAAAGGATATGGTACCGATACCAGTCGCACTGTATCTACCATCATCTCCCATCTCGATGTGCACACCCAAACCTTTGTCCTCCAGATCTGAGAACAAATCCCGATCTCCCATCATATGAAATGACGCACCGCTGTCCAAGAACCATACCGATCCCAACACACTTGAAACCAAGCATGCGATCAGTGAAAAGTCAAGCTCGAACTGTGAAGCCAAAGCTTCTCCATCTACAGATCTTCCCGCTTGCTTGTTCTTCTTCTTCTTTGGAAAATTGGTAGCATAATGTCCTTGGCTTGACTGCGCAATTGTCATGGACAAATCCTCCAAGTGTGGTGCAAATCTCATGCACAACTAATGTCGCCACTGATAGCTAACTCAACCCTTTCATCTACCTCTTTCACTGGTCTCCACTGAACTGATCATGCACTATAGTGAACTGATGTGTTCTTGAGTTGAATAATGAGTTACTAATTTATGAATTAAATAATATTTAATTCACTCCACTCATAACTAATTGATTAGCTAGTTAAACTAATCTCAACTAGTTCAACTAAAATAAACAGAACACAACTCCACTAGCTGTCTCATTAACTCCACCAAACTTCTGCCACTGAAGTCCTAACTGAAGTCAACCATGCATGATGCCATCAAAACCTTGGGAATAGCGTAATTCCTCTGTCAGATGCATGAGCCACTTCTGTAGCTCGAACTGAAGTGCTCCAAGAGAGTAAACTGTTGTTTAGAGTCCAAATATTATTAAGGGTAAATAATATTTGACTTCCCTATTTTTAGGAAAATAGACTTCGACCTCTTCGACCTAAAAAATAGAGTCTCATCTATTTTTACCAACATGACCAATGCTCCAATAATCTCAAACTGGAATTCCCAAACCATGCTCCATATGTCTAAAAATAGACATAGTCTAAAAATAGACTTTGCGCCAGAATTCGCCTGCGGGCCCACTTAATGAAGGCGACTTCATTTCACTAAGCTCCATCATCTTGCTGCATTTTCAACACTTTAGTGCCTGGTCTCGGGTGCAGGTCATATGTGGGGAAGTGATTGGGTGCTTAGGCCTGATATATGGTAAAAATAGGGTTTTTTAGTCTAAAAAACAGAGTTTTAAGGCCAAATGGTGGGTTCCGGTAAAGGGAAAAAGGGATTTTAAACCAATAAAAAGGGATTTTTAGAGGTTTAGGGGGATTTCGAAGGTTTTTAGAGGAAAAAAGGGAGTTTAAAAGATTAAGGGAGGCTTAACAAAAATGAAGGGAAATGGGTGAAAATGGGGAAATGGAGGCCTTTTCAACAGTAGTTTCTTTCACCAACAGTGAGGCTTTTCAATGGAAACAGCAGTGGAGATTGTTCAAAGGGAAAAAGACACATGGAGGCTTCAAGAATGATATGCTTTCAGAGGAAATGTATTTCTTGAAGGCTCAAAAACATTTTAGCCACTTTTTTGCTCTGTCAAAAATTTATGGGTGGCTAACACATCCCGTCGTGGATAGTCTTTAGTGTAGTGTTCGTCGTCACACATTAGGAAAGGGTACTTAGGCTTGCACTTGGTTCCATCACCAGCATGAGGTTTAGGGGAATATTGCTTCAAGGCATTAGATTTGGATTTTCCTTTGCCCTTATTTTTACCCTTGGAAGATTTTTTATCCGTGGTAGACTGCAAGACATTAACCTTCGCAGTTTTATTGGGATTAGAGGGATTCTGCGAAACAAAATCAGAAGAGGAAGTAGATTTCTTCTTACCAGAAGAAAAATTCCGAGAAGTATGGGTACTGACCCAATTATGCCATCGACAGGTGGTGTTGTCGAAGCTTTTTAAGTTTCAGGTTTAGTAGAAGCACGTGGAGCATCAGGCAAGAGATCATACAACGTGTTAGACTGGGAATAAACCAAATCAAGATATTGTGCATGAGCAAAAAATTGCTCTTCTATGACACATGCCCCCATAGTAATATCCTTGGAAATCTCATTGACGAAGGGTTTATTGAACTATTCAGTCAAGAGTTGATCAGGAATTTCAAACTTGATCAAACGGCGCCGCCGTCTCCATTCATGGATGTGATTAGAGATATACTCAAATGGGTTTTTTTTTTTTTTTTTGCGTCTGAACCTCATAGAAAAAAAATTATAGTGAAAATTCCAAGATGACCTGTTTGCAGCAACGCAACCATAGAATCCAAAGCTCTTATACCAAATGTTATGAAACAAACTCACAAAATAGAAGAAAAGATAGATTAACAACCCAAAAATAAGCCTCTTCTAGGGAGAAACCTCCTTTACATTACATAGATGAGCAAGTCTAGGATGATACAAATGAAAAAACCTACCTTCTATATATAGGAGTATAAGGGGTCACAATATAACAATATGGGGACCACATGGGCACGACAATAAAAATAATGGGGCTACACCTATAGGGCACATAATAACAATATGAGAACTACATGGGTATAACAATAAAAATAATGGGGCTACACTAACAATAACAATAAGTTGCTACACATTTATTATAAGGACCTAGCAATTTGCATCTATCTGACCTTCAAATATAGGAATGTCAAAATTAACTTGTACCTTAAAGGGGGTGGCATATCTGAAGTGACTTCCATGGTATTGACCCATAATATTCATGTGGACTATAGCCTATTTAAAGGGACAATTAAACCAACCTAGACCCATCTTAACTTTGGATCTACTAGGCCCCAAGAGGGATCAAATCCCTTTGCATCTCAAGAGATTTGATCCCTGTTTGAGCTTGGTAGATCTAGAGTTAAGGTAAACCTAAAATAGTTTCAAATAAAATTGACTTACTTAAAAATAGTAAGATATATGTTACAGACAATTGCATTCTTAAAATATACATTTCTTAATTAAAAATAATGAAATATATGTTAAATACAGTTGCAGTTTTAAAATCTACATTTCTTAAAACTCAAACCCAAAGACTCTCAATACAAAAAAACATTATAGATTTCAAATTGTAAATAAACATCCTTAAAACTACTTTTTGGTAAACACCATTATCTAATTTACAAGGCATGTAACCATCACATCTCTTCTTAGAGATAAGATACCATTTCCCGTGCTAGTTTGTTTCCTTCCCGGATGTAAACAATTTTTAGCAGTTTCTATTTATTAATTTAAGTTTTTTTTTCTACATCTTAGTGTTTTTTTTTTTTTTAAATATGTATTTCATTTTGTTTCTTCATAAATTTGGATCAGTGGTATAAGAGCAATCTGCGCTTTTTTTTTTTTGTGCATGTCCCCAATGAGGTCAAGGTATAAGGAGTTAGGACTTGAATTGGTTGAACCCTTGCAAGATCGACCTTGCTGACCTAGATGGCCTCTAATGGCAAAAGGAAAGAAATATGAGGGAGCAGGAGATCCTTTCAAATTATTGCTTAAAGAGGCCCTTGAGTGACAAAGGAACGAAATTATGGAGAAATTTTCTGAGATCCTTCAGCAGGTATCAATGGGTGAAGCATATTCATCCAGAAGTCACTTCAAGAGATTAGGAACATAGTAATACAATCATCCTCATAAATAATCTCTATAATTTCAATCATCACATCAATAAATTGAATTAAAAGAGGCTTCTAGCATATATAGTGCACTTGCACTTCACAAGTTTACAAACTCCGGTCGATAATTTATGTAATAAATTTAGGATCATTAAATTGACTAAACATTTTTGTGGCATTGTCGTGGAAGTGTAAATATGAGCCCTTTTCATTCTAAAGAAAAAAAACAAAAACCCAATAAAATCAGAAAACTGATATGCATAGAGAAAGACATTCTAGAGGTATATTTGTAGCTAGAGGTAGAAGCTTAATTCCAACAACACCACTCACCCCATCACGACCTCGTAGTGCCACACCACCCACCCAAACTCGCATACCATCCATTATAGGTATACATAGGCTTCTTGACGTATGTAGATATGAAATCAAACCTAGAAATTCACCAACTTCATCAACCAAAGCAGTTGTCGAAGAACAAGATCCTACATCCCCAACGGAAGGAGTAATTTTCCTAACCTCCACTGGAGAACAACTTCTAGCCTGAGAACTAGAAATCCCTAGTGAATAAGATGAAGAAGAAATATATTTTAATATACGATTTATAGAAGAACCATAAGAACTAGAAGAGGAGCAAACAAATCCACTTTTGGAACCTTACGTTAGTTATGAGAAATCTACAATGGATAGGGAAGGTGAAGGAGAAGTACATAACGTAAATGATGAACATTGAAGAATTGGAGGAGGTAGACCTAGGTTTGGAGGTGGAGGAAGAGGAAGAGGTGGAGGAAGCGGAAGAGGAAGAGGAGAAAGAGGAGAACCATATCCTGTTGGGTTTCCTATCCTCGATGAAGATACTACAACCACAATGAAAAATACCTCACCCTCTATCCTTCATAACTTCTATGGATTAATAAGTGAGGATCCTGAAACATTTTTTTTTGAGTTTGAATTTTTATGTAGATATTATGACTATTTTCCAGACTCTCAAAAATTGAAATTGATGGTTCATGGGTTTAATAAAAACTCTATTAGAACATGGGAGGAACTGAAAATACATTCTTATCAAATTACAAGGATTACTGCATGCCTCATAATCATAAGGATGAAGCTTTTAAAATGATGCAAAGAGAAGATGAAAATCTTGAGGATTTAATTTGAAAGATTCAGTTATAATCTTAAGAGGGATAAAATGGAAAATTTGAATGAAGATACTTTGAAAGCTCTCTTATTATTCAACAATGACCACATAAGAAATGAGTGTTCAAAAGCTCTAGAATAATTTGACAAATATGAAAGATCAACTTAAGGTTGAAAAAGCTTCTTCATATGCTAAAGACACCAGAATCAAGTCTTTAGAGGAATTAGTAATTGAAGTGGGTTATGACCCTTCTAATGTGAAAGCTGCAAAAGAACTAGTAAAGAAGAAAAATGTTGATATTGCAGCACTTAGAAAACAATTGAAATTACCCCTTATAGAGCATCCTCAGGCTAAGGAGATTGTACAGGGGGCAAACCAAAAAGATGAGATGATGAATCTCATATTACAGATGACAGCACAAATCAAGGAGATGGAAATTGAGATGGATAAACTAGTCCAAGAAAAAGAGGCCACTCAGGCAAAATAAATCCCTGCAACTGTAATTTCTATGGTGACCACAATAGTCCCATCCACTTTAGCAGAAGAATTGGCTCCAAAGGTTCCATTGGCCACAGCAGTTCCAGTCACTTCCTCTACTACTTCTGCCACTGAGTCTTCTACTTCAGCAGTTCAACATTCAGATGAGGCCAACAAATTGATAAAGGCAATGGAAGAAGTGTCCATACAAACTAATGAAATCAACGGATTGAAGGATCAAATCAAGAACCTTGAATATGTCAAGAAATTAGCACAGATAAATGCTAAAACAAAAGAACAAAAGGCTAAAAGGTTAAGTGAACAAATCAAAAAAGTAGAAACAGAGTTGACCTTAAAAGAGCCCATGGCATACATCAAAAATCAACTATGGTCCAAAATCATTGAATTAGTCAATGATACTTAGCCATCAATACAAATGATTTATGAACAGAAGGACTTGCTAAAAGTAGCTAGAGAAGAAATACAGAAGACCAAAGATGAATTGGGCACCAAACCTGAAGAAGCATTGGAAATTATCAAATTCCTCAACACTAAAAATAAGTAGGAATTGGATGAAATAGGAATAATAGATGGGACAGAAACAATTCTTGAGGTAAGAAAAGCAATTTCCAGGAAGATCCTGATGAAACGGTTGGAAGAAAAGTTGCAAAATATGGATGTAGCCATCACAAGATTCATGGTGAAATTTGACACTTTGAGGCAAAAAGGACTTCCTAATCTTCTAGTAATCAATGATAAGTTGATGAAAAAAGAATATTATGATAAAAAGATACGGGAATTTTCCAAAGATCGGGTGAACAAATTAGATTGGCAAGGGATTCCAAAAGGTAAAATTTTGCACAAAAGCATTGAAAATCTGTTTTATTTACAACATGAGATAAAACACAATTTTCTAGTCAAGCCAACTTTTGTAAGATACACAAAAGCAAATGAAACCTTCAGGAAACTCATGAAGATCAAATTACCAGAGGAAGAATTATGGGGGAAGCTTACATATTTGCTGTAAAAATAAGTTTGCAGTAAGAAAGGATAAAAACAGAGTTGGTAACGAAGGTCATGAAGGTTGGTAACGTGACAAATATTTTTAAAATTAGATTGAATGTGAGTACAAGATGGAAAATCTAAAAGCAAATGGTCTTTTATATCTTTAAACATCATAGAATCACACATGCGACAAACTCTTTCATCCCATGGTGTATTGGGAATTGACCAATGAATAGTTTCAGTATGAAGCTCATGAGAATTAGTGTTAATCTTGACAATGTTTATTTTCTTCTTAACACTAGTGAAGATAAAGAGATAATTTTGGTTTTCAGATATTGGGGTTTATCACCTCATTATAATGTCATAGTTTCATTTTTCCCTACAACACTTTATTTCCCCTCAATTTCTCCTTAAATTTGGACATATCAATGTTTTTAATACTATTCGAATTCTACAAGATGATGTCTTCCATTATTCCCTAATGGTCTAGCCAAGACTAGGCATCATTATCTCACCCTACCTTGAGTCAAAGGTGGGGGGTTTGGCTGGAATTAGAAGCAATTTTAGGAAACCTCTTGGAATCCATGTTGTATAAATTCTTCTTATACATAAGATACCTAGTCATATCCATGCTTTCGGTGGGGAAAATACTTGCTTCAATCAAGAGGATATGGTAGGAAATATTTCCTTTAATATTGAGGTTGTAGTTAAAAAAATTTGGATTTGTTCAATCTTCCTCCATGAATCTATGGATATATTCACATCCATATAAAATAGCAAGAGTAATAAGAGTCTCAAAGAGGAGCTTTTTTATTACCCCAAATTCAAAGTTTTGCCAACTTACAATTGTTTTCAAACCCATAGTAAGCTTTCCAACCTCCATTTATCTGTTTATCAATGCTATAATTCTAATTGAGTTTATGATGGATGTCAATTCCTAGATATTTGTATGAAGGAACTACCTCCAAGGAGTTGTTGTCATAAATGAAAGTATTATAGGTGATCTTTTTGGATTTAACTAACATGATTTTAATTTTTTCTATATTTACAGTCATATCCATCTTGGAGTAGAAAGTATAGAGGATTTTGAGTTGCTTTTTAAGATGGTAATGGTTCTTTTCCAAAAAAACAATATCGTCAGCATAAAAGAGAAGAGTTATGACCATACCAGTGAGCGTGGTGCCAACATAACCGGCAACTTCCAAACACTCTTCTAACTTATCAATGTATATGCCCAAAATGGTCGGGGATAATAAACACCCTTGCTTGACTCTATTATTGCATTTAATTTCCTTTGAACAACCCTTAGTGTTCCTAAGCTTGAAATAACATTCTTGTACAACCTTGTCACAACAACCCTCAACTCGATAGGAGTCATTATATCTTCTAGCCTCTTCCATAGCTTTGTTCTAGGAATAGGGTCAAAAGTTTTTCTAAAGTCAACAAAACAACATAAGATATCAGTTGCATTATTGTGGCTTTCCTCTGCTATTATCCTAAGGGTAACAAGATGGTCCATAGTTGAATGATATCTCCTAACTCAGTTTGGCTTTTAGCTATTTTACCATGGTTTTCAAGCCAAAGGTTAATCTTCTTTTCCAAAGTAATCCCTTATCATAATGGTCTTGTAATTAGAAGAAATGCTTTTATCCCCACTCATGGTTTGTATATATACATGATAAAGATAGTTTCTCACATTTTAAAATTTTCAGTTTAGAAATCTTCAATCTTCAATGTTCTTAGACTTTCTAATAAAAAGTTGCTTAACACCTCAATGTCTTTCAAAGAAAAAACATCATCCTCTACAGAGACATTCAAAATGGTGTCCATGGTGTCAAGTTTTTAAGGTAACCCTTCAAATTGTTAAATATTTACTTGCTTTGCAAACGCCACTATCATATCGTTAAGTTGTCACAAGGAATCCATCCAAAGGCCACTGTCATATCGTTAAGTTGTCACAAGGAATCCATCCAAAGGCCACTGTCATCTCATTAACATGTCACAAGGAATTCATCCACACATCTCTGTCAGTGGGCACCGGCATCACATTCCCAGCACAGTTTGTTAAGAACCGACTCTCATAACCGCCATTCATTCCTATTTCTCTCTGGCTTCTCTTACCATGTTTTAACGTGACGTGTCAGCTGCAGCCCGTGATTATATTCACATCTTATCATGTCATCCCCTCCTTAAAATTACTCCATCATACCTCCATACACTTGCAGAGGCGCAGAAATACAATATTTCAGCATGGGCGGTTACATTTCTTGCGCTTCGAATTCTGTACCTTCCGGAATTGTGAAGGTCATACACTCCAATGGCAGCGTTCAGGACCTTCAGAGGCGGGTAAAGGCGGCAGAGCTGATGCTGGACAATCCTCAGCACTTTGTATGTCACGCCAACATCTTGCAGAGCGGGCGTCGGATTAATCCTTTGGCCGCAGACGAAGAACTGGATTTGGGGCATCTCTATTTTCTTCTGCCCATGCCCAAGCTGCACTCTGTGCTCTCTGAGACAGACATGGTCTCTCTGGCATTGAAGGCCAATTCCGCCATGAAAGCTGCAAGAAAACGGAGCTCAGGCGCCAGAATACTCCCCCTATTTGGAGACCTTATGCGTCCCCTGCTGCCAGAAGGGAAAAAGGATGCATTCCTATTGGAGGAGGGGAAACAAATTAGTGGGGTGCAGGAGGAGCAGCTTGCTCTGCCGAAGCTGAATTTGGAGGATGATCCAGAGCTATCAACGGCGCTTTCCCAACTGAAATTCAACACAGCCAAATCTTGGAAGCCAAAGTTGGAGACCATTAAGGAGTTCCGGCCAAAGCTTCGGGATCTGATGCAGTTGAATATTGAACAGTTCTGCTAGTATGAAAATTTACGTTCAATCAACAGGATTACTATTCACACTGAATATGATTGCCCTCGGAGAATATAGATCAATCCCCGCGCACACACATATTCCTCTGCATCTGTTGGAATTCTGAGTTCTCTTTATCCATCTCAACAGATTCGAAGATCTATCTGCCAAATGTGCGAAGAGGCTGTTGAATTACAGAGAGGCTCTTCTCTTCATGTATTGCAGAGAGGGTACAGTCATAGATGCTCTCATTATTATTATTATGATGCATGGATATTGGGCATCGTTGTGCTCTGCAGTGTGTTGGATGCAAAAGTTATATACTATGCTGATAAAATCATAAAATTAGAAACCCATCAAACAGTTAAAATAAAATTATATCAATTTTATATTTGAAACTTTTATATATGACTTTTTCATGGATTTTTCAATGCTTGGTACACTGTAGCATTAAAGATTTTGATTATTAATAGTGAAAGGGATGTTACTATTGATAAAGCTAAGAAGGTAGGAGCCACGTATTGGTAGAGCAAGAGGATATATTGATTACGTTAATTGTGGGTAGAACTTATCATATTGTTTGTGGTTTGGGATTAGTGTTATTAAATGATTTAGTTAGTTATGGTTAGGTATTTAGTATTTTATTTATTAGAAAGAAAGAAATTAAAGTATTTTTTAATGTTACTAGGTTAAGTGTAGTTTACTGTGTAGATTGGAAAGAAATTAAAGTATTTTTAATGTGAACACTATGTTAAAAATAGGGGAGGGACGCCAGTTGTTGGGCGCCCTCCCGTCCACCTCAGCAAATGAAGGCATAAACCACGTGGACGCTGTACGACAGCTGCCCACTGGGACCGGCCACGTGTTGGGTTGGTGGGTGCATTCAATGCGCGGGTTTTAACGCATCGTAGGGTTTGTGAAGTCCATTTCCCCGCCATGTCGTTCAGCTGCCGTTCATTCTTACTCGGGACCGGTTTGTGGGCATTCAGCTCCGCCGGTGGTGGTTGCTGCGGGTTCCAGAACCTGCGCAACCTGTTGTGATTTCCTATTAATTGTTATGCCTTTCAATGCCCACTGGTACATGTTAGTTGTTTGTTGCAGTATGTAAACCTGTTCGCCGGTTCCAGGTTCTTGAGATTGTTGGGTATATGCGTTTGTTGGTTGCTAGACGTTGCAGCTCGCCGGCGCCTCCTGTTCTTGGACGCGAAGTCTGTCGTTGTGTCCATGAATCCTCTGATGCTGGACCGCCAGGGTTTCGGTTCTTTTGCTCTTTTTCGTCGAATTGTTCAGGTATTCTTGCATTTCTTTTATTTTTTACTGGGAGAATGCCAATTTTGATGATAAATTGCTGATTTTCTTGTAATTATGCAGGCACAGGGTTCCATGGTTGGCGTTGGCGATGGCGAGGTTCATTGTGGCGGCTTCTCTGCATCCTCGGCGGCGGCGGACCTTCGGCGACCTCTGGTAGGATTCTCTGAATCCTACCAATCATTCTCTGTGTTATTTAACACTTGCTCACTGTGTTTATCAACACTTTCAGTCGCTGTTCGGTGGAATTATGTTTAACTGTTCTTGTTTTATTGGGTATTGTTGGTATTAGACCTTTATATGGATATGTTCTTGTTTTCTTGGGTATAGCTGATATTAGACCTTTATATGGATATCTTGCAGGTCTGGTCATGAATGAGGTGGGTGTTTTGTTATGAAGCCCCATATTTTCGAGTGGTCTTATACATGGCAAATGTTGTCATAGTGGATAGCAGTTGGAGTTCACTATCTTAAGTTCGTGCTGTTTTCTGCAATTTTTTGTTCAAACCTTGTAACGGGATTTGGAGTTCTGTATTCCCGTATAAAGTCCATTTCTGGGGTGTCAGATGGTTAGCGTTATAGCAAGAACCCGTCATGAACTTAAAACTCATCTCCATTCACTTCGTTACCTTTTTCTGGATAGTATGCATCATAGCAGAGCTGAATTCTAAAATTAACAGGGAGTTAAAGAAAGTGCTGTTGCGTTGGTCTGTAATAGTTTGGACTAATTGCCCTTAATCAGTGTTCTACTTCTGGGCTTAGTATTATATCTGTGGTAGCTCTCCTATGATTAGTAGGGATGAGAATCAACATTTTTAAGTTTGTGTTTTCTTTGTTTTTAAGTCTGGATAAGTCAAATTCCGCATGCCGCGTTCTTCCAGCTGTATAATGTATCCACTTCCCCACTCGCCTCGCCTTTACAATTACAGTAGTTCGCCCATTGTGTGTCCCTTCCCCGCATTACAAGTTACTGGACGAACCCGCATTGTACTCACCTCACCTCATCAAAATGCCCGGGTGCTGGACTCTGTATAATGTATAAGTCAAATTCTGCATGGGCCATTTTTATGGTATTGTTCAGGGCAAAAAGGTCCATGAAAAGGGAATAGCACAAGAGTTTCTATGCTCACAAATTATGCTCGTCTTGACAGAGAAACTGTAATAGGTCATCATTTAATTGTCTTCAAAATCTAATGATACAGTTGAATTTTCAAATACTTATCACTTGATTATTATTAAAAAAAATTATCGCAATTCATTATATATCACAGTTTGCTATCATCTTTTAGTTTTCAACAAGTATTTATAGGTTTGAGATGGGCCATTTTTATGGTATTGTTCAGGGCAAAAAGGTCCATGAAAAGGGAATAGCACAAGAGTGTCTATGCTCACAAATTATGCTCGTCTTGACAGAGAAACTGTAATAGGTCATCATTTAATTGTCTTCAAAATCTAATGATACAGTTGAATTTTCAAATACTTATTACTTGATTATTATTAAAAAAAATTATCGCAATTCATTATATATCACAGTTTGCTGTCAGCTTTTAGTTTTCAACAAGTATTTATAGGTTTGAGATGGGCCATTTTTATGGTATTGTTCAGGGCAAAAGGGTCCATGAAAAGGGAATAACACAAGAGTGTCTATGCTCACAAATTATGCTCGTCTTGACAGAGAAACTGTAATAGGTCATCATTTAATTGTCTTCAAAATCTAATGATACAGTTGAATTTTCAAATACTGACAGTTGAATTTTCAAATACTTATTACTTGATTATTATTAAAAAAAATTATCGCAATTCATTATATATCACAATTTGCTGTCAGCTTTTAGTTTTCAACAAGTATTTATAGGTTTGAGATGGGCCATTTTTATGGTATTGTTCAGGGCAAAAAGGTCCATGAAAAGGGAATAGCACAAGAGTGTCTATGCTCACAAATTATGCTCGTCTTGACAGAGAAACTGTAATAGGTCATCATTTCACTGACGTTACAACTGCTCTTAGTAAGTCTTTGTAGCATCAGGTAGATGCAACATATATTAGCATTTACCATGGGTATTCCTCACTCTTACAAGTTTGTTTCAAATGTGTTTCTGTAGCATTAACTCATGTTGGTTATTTTGATAGAGATTCATGTAGTGTTACTCCTATTGAGCTTGAGAGGATGCTAGTTATAGTAGGCCTGTGATATCTTGAGCCTTCTACTGCAATTTTACATGAATTAGATTGTGCAATTTTTGCTAATTCTGCCTGTTTGTGGTCTTCTTTTGAGGCATGCTTGTAATCTTGGCACGGCCCTTTTTTGAGCCATTTCCCTCTTGTGGTGCGTGCAACCAGGGCACATTTTTCACCACCAATTTTGCAGGCTTTTGGGCACGTTTTCAGCAGTTGAGTGAGCAACAATGCTATCATATTTTCATTATGTATTCACTTATTTTACAACATATTTTGAGCATTTTTTACAATGTATTTTTTATAGTTTAGGCATCTTTTACAAAGAGGTAATTATTTTGTTGTTTGAAGTTAATTACTGCTGAAACAAATTAATTTTTTTGGAAGGTTTCTTGTTTCTTCTTTGAAACATGGCTTGTTATTTTGATAGAGATTCATGTCTTGTTGTTGGTTATTTTGATAGAGATTCATGTAGTGTTACTCCTATTGAGCTTGAGAGGATGCTAGTTATAGTAGGCCTGTGATATCTTGAGCCTTCTACTATAATTTTACATGAATTAGATTGTGCACTTTTTGCTAATTCATCCACTAATGATATGCAAGAGCTTGAGTCTAACACTTAAAATGATCTTTCACATATTGATTTGCAAAAACCACATGTTGCATCTTTTGTTCAACTAGCATTGGATTCTTCACCAACTACATCTTAATTGTATTGGCAGCCTCATCATTGTGGTTGGAGGCATTCTCGCTCTCTATCCAAGTATCACTATTTTATGCCAATGATTCTTCTTACTAATCTGTGAAGAAAAGGCCAAAAAATAAATAATGGATTGATGCTGAATACTAGGGCTTGTTGTTCTAGTATTGCCAATTGGTCATGGCATAAGAAGTGATAAAAATATGGTTGGGAAGATATCTTGCTTATTAAACAATCTTCAAAAACTATGACAGCCCTATCACAGTCATTCTAACATATCACCGATTTGAAACTAGTTTTGTCTCATAAAAAATTAGCTCCTAGGTATGTTCATAAATAGTCCCTTAAAAAAATATACATATAGATATTCACATTTAAACAGTCCCATGATTATACTTAGTGTAGTAGAAAGGAAATTTGAGATCTATTAAGCTATAAAAGTCCAAGTATATAGTCCATCCAAAAATCCACATCATAATGTGGTTACATCCAAAAACATCTAACACTCCATAACTGTTGACGCCCTACTCTCCATATCTTGCAGCGTTTGACAAGTAAATCAAATTGAATCGTTCCATTTCGGGAATCCATGGCACCATGGCGGCTTGTACCAGGGATTTCTGAGATCCAAGTAAGACACTTAAAGTGTTTCTGGTAGAATACTTCGGTGTTACAAGAAACACAATAAGACACTTATTGTGCTTCTGGTAAGACAGAAGTATTCTATTAGAAACACTTGAAGTGTCTTACTTGGTTCTCAGAAGTCCCTGGTACAAGCCGCCATGGCGCCATGGATTCCCGAAATGGAACGATAAAAAGTATTTACTTTGTCAAACACTGCAACATATGGAGAGTAGGACGTCAACAGTTATGGAGAGTAGGGCGTCAAAATTCATACTTTGGGAGTCTTGTTTGAGATGATCCCAACAAATAGAAGTTGGGTAATGGATCCAACTAGCTGCCTATAATGATGTACGGAGAGATTGTATCTATTGAACCCTTAGATTAACATCTCATGTTAGGTAGATATAACCAGATTGGTTTTGATTATGCTGTTAGGCTACCTTATTTTCCTAAAAAAAATGATTTAATTATGAAAAACAAAATTACATTCACTATGTGTTTTTCTACATTTCAGATATATCCTTGAGCATAGGAAGTGATAAAAGTATGGCTGGGAAGATGTCTTGCTTCATAAACAGTCTTCAAAAATGTCAATATGATAGCCCTATCACAATCATTCTAATATATCACCGATTTGAAACCAAACATAGAGTCCATCCAAAAATCCACATCATAATGTGGTTACATCCAAAAACATTTAACACTCCTATTCTTTATGGCCTTGAGAATCTTCAGTGCCAAACACTGAGTTGACTGATTGAGCCAAGTAGGTTGGCCTTCCCAAGAAGGCTTGATTAGGTGGTGGTTGATTGCTGCCATATAATTGAGACCAATTTGTCCCTTCCATCCATGGAGGAATTGAGTACCCGTACCTCACACTTGCGTTAAGTGGAGGTGTGTGCTGAGCATACATTGAATTCAGACTTCCTGTGGTAGGAATAAGGCAAGTGGGTAAACCCCGATTTTGATACTGAGGCACTTGAATGTTTATGAGGTCTTGGAATAATGTTGTATTATTTGCAATGTTGTCCAATGTGTTGGACATGTTCCTGGATTCATTCTCATTAACTGTGCTTGCATTTATGTCAACCATATGAGTCAACCCTTATTCCCTTTCAAGCATTTGTTGAGCCTTCCTTGCTTCCTTTTCCTGTCTTGAGATTTGTTTTTGTTGCTCCTTCTCTTGCCTTTCTCTCTCTCTTTCAAGCCTTTCATCTGCTCGACGTTGTGCTGCAATAGCCCTTGCTGCCTTCTTCTCCTTGTCTTGATCTTTTTTTTTTCTGTTTTAATTCACGAATTTCCATTTTCTTATTTTCAGACTCAACAAGGAGCTTTATATAGTCTTCAGAGGTGAGTAACTGTGAACTTCGCCCCAAACGAAGACTATTGGTTGTTCCTTGCTTCTTTTTCATTGACACTCTTTCTACCGGTAGCTTTAAGAACCGCCCAAGTAACTTCTCCCTCCCTCCCACCTGCATGTCATTGCTTGGCACTTCAGTATCCATGGCACTTGATTGAACTATATTGTTTTCTTCATCTACTGCCTCATTATGTCCTCCATCTTCTTCCATTGATCTATTGTCCACAAAAAAATGAACAATTTCACTATTCAATTCAGCCACTTGTGAAGGCATGTTCATGCTTTGTTCATTGGTTCTTGAGACACTATGGCCGTTCAAATTAATCATTTTTTCTGCCAGCCATGATGGTGGGTTTACTTGGCTAGGCAATGACAATTGGTCATTTTCAATTTCATGCCCAATATCAACAATTTCATTTTCTGCATTAACAATATCAGCATTTTCATTTTGAACTAAATCTGCATTAACAATATCAGCAATTTCTGTTTCAACAAAATCTGCATTCTCAACTGCATGTTCAACAGTGTTTCCATGAATTTGCTGACAAGTATACTGTGTTTCACATACCTGCTCATCATCATCAGCATATAATTGTCCTTGAGAGAGGGAAATTATATTATCAGCTGCAACCACATCATCATGTTCATTTACTTCTTCTTCCACTTCATGTCTTTCTTCCTGACTATCCACATGGAAAGCTTGGCTACAAGCAGTATCATGCATAAGAGCATCATAATTTAGTGGCCATATTCCTGTCCTTCTAAAGCCAGCCTTGATATTTGATGGTGTCAGAGCCCTTTTAAAAGCCTTACTTGCAAGCTCTGCTAACTCGAACCTTTTGACCTCAACCCCTGGATTATTTGCCATCCATGCAGCACGTTCTGACCTGAAATAGTTTTTGAAAGGGCCAAACACACTGACATCAAGTGGCTGCAATCTGTGAGTGGTATGAGCGGGCAATGTTAAAAGGTCAATGCCCAAATTGTATGCTTCCTCAATTGTTTGTAGAGCCATGTGGCTTCTATGGCCATCTAATATCAACAGGTGTCTGTTATTAGGTGAGACACCACCTGGCACAGATGCAGCAAAGTGGCAAAGCCAATTTAAAAACAACTCTTTAGTCATCCATGCATGGGGATGTGCAGCCATGCATGCTCTAGGTTCACAGTTTTGTATATAATTTTTCAACTGATTTTTACCTTTGAAAAGATAAAATCCTGGGATTGAAGCACCAATTGCATTGACACAACATAAAATGGTTATCCATTCCCTTCTCTTAGGCAAAATCTTTGGCACGTTTCGGCTACCTGTTTTCGCAATTACCCTGATGCCACAATTCCCTCCCGCCTGTAAACCTGTTTCATCACAGTTCCATATATGGTCTGCAGCATAAGAGTGTTTATCATATGCACTAGAAAGAGTGTCATAGAACTTACATACAACTGTAGGGCACAAATTTAATGCTCTGTCTCTGTCAAGGCCCTCAGCGGTACGCAATACAAGGTCTGGATGCCTTTTTTTAAACCCAAACCACCATGATTTACCAGGAAACCCATCTTTGAATGGGTTTGGCCTCCCTTAACAGATTTGAGCAACTGTAGATTTGAGTTGTATCAACTCTAGCCCATGTCCCAATTGGGCCATTTCTTTACACCACTCAACCACCTCGGCCTCCTCCTCTTCAGTCATAACTGTAACAGGCCCTCTACGTTTGGTGTGAGTCAGCCCATTTATCCAATAATGTATTGATGAAGGGGGAATAGTATGCTTCTTTGCAGATGCCCGAACAGAATATCCATTGAACTCTATGTCATCAATTGCAGCTAACATTTCTTCTTTTGTCCAACCTCTTATAGCGCTGATATTTTTAGTCGAAGTTGCACCTTGGACTGTGGTTGACGGTGGCTCTGTGGCTGATGGTGCCACAACATCAGCTTCAGCCACATGCTCATCGTCAACAACATTTCCTGGAGCATTGGTGACATTGACATCACCTATTCTTTCTTCATCTGATGAGGTGCATCGCAGTTGGGCACCCCTGGTCACTCTTCTGCCACTTCTCCTTGTGCGAGCAGCATAACTCACTCTTGCCATGGATGCAACTACCTGTAGGCTGCAAAAGCACCAATTGCAAGCTGTTATTCATAATTGAAAAGACGGATTGTTTTCATATGATGAATACAGCATCTATGCATAGCAATTGCAGATATATATGTTAATTTCAAATGCTTCAGCTTCTATTTTCAGCTACTGCAGATATATATGTTAACATCAAATGCTACAGCTTCTGTGCTCAACTCCCTATTGCAAATTTGCAGATTTGTTTTCAGCGACCTATTTATTCAAGGTTTTGTAATTTCTAGCAACCTATTTATTTTAATTCCAATCGGTCACTCAGAGATTGATCTATAGTTGATAGTAAGCAGGTTATGTATGAACTGGCAAGAGTGATTGTATGAACTAGCAAGAGTGATTGAAAAAGTTTCATTCTGTTATAAAAAAATACAATACCAGTAATGAAGGCTTCAGTGATATGAAATGGTTTGAGTTTATTTTTCTGAATCCATCTTATTGAATTTTTTTTTTAAGATTTAGATTACAAATAGAATACAATTGTGATTTGAAATGGTTTAAGTTTTTTCTTCAAGTGTTTTTTATCATGAATATTTATAAATTCATCCTATAAGTTGCCTTGGGGGCTCTAGTCTTACTTGAATGCATAACAAACTGTTTGTAGCCAGTTGAAAGTGGGATTCTGTTTGCTCCATGCCATTTGGTTGTAAAAGTACTAAAAGTTAAAACATACATTTGGCAAGATTTGAAAATAATTTTAAAGTAAAGTATCAAAAATATGGCAGAGCTACATTGAAATTACATTGTCTAGAAATGCACTTCCGTTCCAAGAGAAGATAAGGTAGAGTCAACAATAACTTCACTGGTCAGAAAACTGAAGTTAATCTACTTAGTGTGCAGTTGCATCAGTGGGGACTTCCCATTTTCTTGCACCCTATGGCTCCTCTTGTCATTAGGAGCTTAAAAAACATATTCAAATCACATGCTAGGATTACAGAGCTGTGCACCACCTCTTTAAACCTATTTGTTTTGGCCCAAAATTCGGAGTTAAGCATGCGAGGAACTCTCTCAGGTGCACTTGTTTCTGTTACTACTTCTTTAATAGCAGCTCATTTAAGCTGTTGTTTTACACAGAATTCTTTGTCGCAGAGTAGTTGGCTTTTATACAGCCTGGCTGTACTTGTTTGATTGGACGTGACCTTAGGCCTCTGAGATGTTTTCAAGGTTTGTGTGCTTTACACCTATGCAGGTGGCTTCACAATTACATTCAGGGTTTAGCAATAAGATTTTATTTTCCTGGCAATTCTTTGGCAGTAAAGTAGTTTTTTGTTTTGAAGTCTGGCTTTGCTTTTGACCGGTCTCATGTAGCCCTAGATCTTTTCATTACTTTGAAGATATGTGCCCTTTAAACCCCTCCATTTGACTTCATTCACACAATTAGGTTTTTCCTCTTTGGCTAGCTAGGTATCTGCCTGTCTTTTTGTATTTATGTTGAGTGCGAAGGCAAATGGGGAAGTAGGAGATACTAAAATTGTTTGGATAAAGTGACCAAATCCTCTGGAAAAACTTTAACAGGTTCTGACGACAAACTAATTTTAGATAGTTTGATCAACCCAACAACTTGAGACTTTTATCTGAAAGGTCTAACTTGAGACTATTATCTGAAAGGTCTCTTATAACTTGATTGTTCATGCTGACCTGTCATTTTTAATATAAAATTTGCAGGCATATATTGACCAGTATAACCTTTCCAATTGTTTGATACATCCTAGAATGGAGACTACAAAAATTGTAGTGTACATGCAGGGTGGGTTTTTCTACAAAAATATAGTGTTTTTGATACATTTTTCTATAAAATTTGTAGGCATATATTGACCAGTATAACCTTTCCAATTGTTTGATACTCGCTCTATGTGATTAGATTGATTAGATGAATACTGGACACCTTGGTAAGAGCTTGTATTACCTGAAGTACTGTAGATATGCTGTTGTAAACAAGATACCTTAGTTCAATGAACCTATAGCATTAAATAACATACCTTAGTTCATTAATGTGGATTTAGAAAATTCTGTGTTGCTCTTTCAGTTTGTATCTATGAGTTTGGGACCTATGTCTAATTTCCACAGAATTGTGATCCAGAACATTTAAGTTGTCTAGTATTATGGATGAATGTCAGAAATAACTGAAATAAAGATTCATAAATCACTGAAAACTGAGACTCAGAAATGAAAATTAAAGTGTAAGAAAGCTGAAATAAAGACTCAAAAATTAAAATAAAATTGTAAGAAGGATGTAAACTAACCTGAATATACTGTGTTCTGTTTTGGGGTGTGTTCTGTCTGGGTTGTCTCCAAGGCTGGGTGTGTTTTGTGCTGGATTGTCTCCAAGGCTGGTGAATAACTTGAAACTGAAAAATGTAACTTCAACAGTGGTTGAACTTCTTTTATAGTTATTTGCAGTTGAATTTTATTGGTGACAATGATGGACATGGATTTCAATGGCTTCATTTTGCATGTGTGATCAGGATTGAATTTGATGTGATCTAATGGCTGAGAATTTGTTTTTGTTGATCCATGTGTTTGATCTGCTTTGATAGGAAATCATTTATTGAATTTATTGGGTGGGTGTCATTTATTGTACACAGTGGGTTTAAATGTTGTTATGGGGTGGGTGTCATTTATTGAACACAATGGGTTTAAATGTTGAATAACACAGCAGTTATGGTTGACATACATTTCTTTTTATTATGTGCAAGTATTGATATTTACTTCTCATACACAGCATCAGAGCTGATCAGATGGGTTGAAGTGACTGGCTTTTTGTACTTATTGACTTGACCATTTTGGAAGGAGAAATGGTTTTATGAGTTTTCTAGTTTAAATGTTGGGATTTGTAATCTTGATACTTATTAAGCTATTTATGGACAGTTGTGGGTTATTTATGGACACATGTGGGCCCAGTCAATGACTTGGGAAATTTTGAACATAATTTAATATATATTTGAACTTCATGTTATTTTATTCTGTTTAATTATTGGTTGCATATATATCTATTTTTGGTGGGTTGACGGGACCAATACTATAACAATTACTAGTCCCTGCACAAGATTAGACAACTCTCCCCTAGTTTACGGTGTAGATTGTTTTTCTATCCAGTTCTTGTATTCAGCCCATTTCATGGGGAGTCTTACAATAAATGCTCTTAGTTTTTTCACAATTTCTTAGCGGAATAGATTATCCCAAGAGCTAGCTATCAGAATATATGCATAATTTTCCCTTGTCTTTGAAGGCCTTTCATTCTAAAATGAAATGTTTTTCTCTTTCCACTTTTCTGTAAGAGCAAAAAATACATACTCTTTCCTCCCACATTTCTTTTGGTTCATTATTATTTTTGAGTTGAGAACAATTCTAATTTGTGATTAGTTATGAATAAAATGGTAATTTAATTTAAATTATAGAGTTTTTAAAATTAATATAAATAATATATATTTTTAATGATGATAATGATTTATTTTAATTTTTCTTTATAATATTTAGATAATAAAAAAGAAGAATTAATAAATAAAATTATAAAATTATTAATTTTTTTTAAGTAAATAAGTTTTTTTTTATTACACTATAGCAAAATTTTGCTATATAATATTAAAAGTAAAAGTTAATTTCTCTTATCTTCAATGTTTATGTCCTAATCTTATACATATAAAAGGTCTATTAACCAAAACTTCATTATACAAAACATTATGCGACAATATTGGTGAATTAATTTAATTGAAACCAAACATCAAAATTGTTTGAAATAACTAAATTAATTAGAAGTACAAGATTTAAATTATTACAAAGTTACTCTCAATATAAATTAACTCTTCATGTTCTTCTATCTCAAAATCTTAAAATTATACTGTTAATATTTACTTTCATATAAATTAAATCTATTTGGAAATGAAATTAATTTCGAATCAATAAACAAAATTAATGATATGATTACAAAAACCAAAATTAATATTATTATATAAAAAATATCTCAAGAGAAAATAAGCTTGGCGTCTATCTTCTCTATTTTTGTTTTCCAAAAATTTTCAAAAAATATCTTATTTTCAAAATATTCAATATCAAGTTCCCTCTCCAAATTCTTTTAGAACATGAAAGTTAGTTTTTTCTTCCATTGCCCTCATGTTGTGGCTTGTTGGCCAACGAACACACTGCTAAGGCATTCGTGCGTAGTAGTCATTCGTGCACAGTAGTGCCATTGTGCAGGTCACAGGTTCAAACCTTGACTTACCATTGCGTTGTTGTTTGGGGACGGTGCAGTTGCACCTAGAGGTTATAGTGGCAACCATCGGGGATCGACCCCATGTCACACGAGTACGAGAGTCGGCGTGTTACCGATTCTGCCAGTCACGAAAAAAAAACTTCCATTAATTTTTTATTCTTTTAATGATTTAAAAAATAGATATAATTAATTAAAATGAAAGAAAGTTATAAAAAATTAATGATAAATAAATAAAGAAAAATATTTATAAAAACAGAAAGTTAATTAATTATTTAAATTAATTAATTAATTATTTAATATTTTAAATAATAAAATTAATTGTAAATGGTAATAATCATTATTGGAAGTTTTTTTCGGACTCATCAAGTGATAATGTTCTTAGGAACATTCCACCCCTCATTTGTCGGGAGTTTGGCTAGCAAGGAACAAAGACACATTCAGGGATGTTCCATCTGCTCCAGACCTCATTTCAGCAGAAATAGGAGTGATCTTTACTCTCTTCCCTGCAAAAGAGCCTCATCATGTGCCACACATCGTCGTTGAAGAAGAGATCAATCAAAAAATTCTATGGTCTTATTTTGACAGAGCATCAAATGAGGATAATTTTTGTGGGGGTGGTCTCATTCTTTTCATCAACAATAAGCAGTTTTTGAAATAAAAAATTTCTTTGGGAATGGGTTCAAACAATTATGTAGAAGTAATATCACTAAAACTTCATTAATGTTGGGCTTTGGAGTATGATTTACATTCTCTCCAAGTGTTCAGGGACCCCTTAAATGTTATAAATATGTTTAATGCTACTCAAATATGCCAAAATCACACATTTCTCCCAATACTTGAAGAGATATTTAAGTTAAAGCAAGCTTTTGATTTTATATCTTGTTGTCATATCTACATGGAAAGAAACTATGAGGCGAATATTCTTGTTAGAAATGTGTTTTCTTTGATGGAAAAGGTAATTAGGATGAAGGCAACAACAAAGAAGAATGCAAGAAGAATGAAGAGCAACTCAAAGAACGGTTAAGGACAAGTTAGTGAAGATGCAAAGACTTTGAATCCATTTCTAACCCATAATATCTCTTCAATAATTTTTTGGACCCACTTAGATGGAAAGATCTCTGAAATAGCTTTCTAGTGGTATATGGAAGTTCAAAAATGGCCTCTTGGATCACAAGTTAGAGCTAGTTAAATAAGGGACCCCCAAGCCCAAAGATTGCAGAGCTAAAGTGGTTAGAGAACATTTGGAGCAACTTAAGTTTGGAAAATACAATGAAGCTTTAGTAGAGCAGCCAAATCCAAGGTTCGGTCAGACATGGTTCTCGCAACATGATAACACTAGTGATCTAAAATCTTTTGCTTGAGATGTGTTAAAGAATTAACATGTAAAATTGGAGCTTAACCATAAAACATTAAAGGCATAAACATAAGAAGGGAGAAGCACATAAAATCATGCAAGAAGAGACATAATTGATAACAGAGTTCGTCTAGGAGGGACTATGTCTCCAAGCCTTTCTCAATCAGTGGGGAGGCCCTCTTTCATTAAGTGGCAATAAAAATGAAAGTACAAGCATTAACTACAAAATTACACCCTTATACCTCCATAGATGAAAGTGCCTGAAAATTGGAGACCTTTGATGAAGAAATGGACAACATCGTTGGATTCGTGGCGCCGAGAGGTGCAGAATCCATATAAAATTTTCCTAATTCTGACAAAGTGAAAATCTGGCCCCTCTGGAAAATGGCTCAGTTCATGGTTCTGCCCCCTTCCTACAAAGATCTCAAGGTTCCACATTAAAATAATAATAAAAAAATTGTCTCGAACTATGTGCACGCTTCGCTCTGGTCTGCCTGCCACATTATGCAAATGTCCAATTTATATGTAAGAGACTGGGCAGATCAATCAAAGGGTTCGTTGGCACAGTTGGTTTAGATCCAAGTTAATAGGGAGGAGGTCGGGCGGTCAAACCCCGCTTCCTCAAGAATAAAGGTGCATAGTTTTTAATGGGGCGCATGGTTTTTCGTTTTAAACAAAATATATTTAAGTTTGGGGGGGGGTGGGGCAGACCCGCCTCGAGTGGCCCGCCCCACCCACCTCCGCTGAAAGATATGGTATATAAGGGTTATGTTGGGGCGGCAGGGTTGACTGCCGACCACCCCTCATACATTTGTTTTAATGTGGTAGTTGGCTTCGTGGGGTCTGGCGGGGGTTATGGCCCGCCGACCCATAAATAATGTTATGTGTTATGCGGTTATGCGGTGGATGGGGTGGCAGGGCTGGTGGCTCACCACCATGGGGTCTTCACTGGGGGAGCAATATCATACCACGTGGGTTCATATTGGGGGATATATATTAAGGGAAAAATTAATAATATATTGGGGGATATATAGGGGGTAAAGAGTTTTTATATTGGCAGGTATAAAAAATGGAGCTCAAAGTTAATGAAAACATATAAAGGGGTATAAAAAATATTAATGAAAAAATGGTTACGTACAATATCTAGTGAAAGTAGGGGTTTTTTTAATTGGGAAGGTGTATTGGGTTCGTATTGGTATGGGGTTAAATAATGTGATTTTCAGAGGTATTTTCCAATATGTAATTAGATTAAGGGTATTGTTTAATATGCCATGAACACACGTGATATGTCATAGGTTCACTTAGTGAAGCCCCCATGCCCGCCACCCCTTTTTTTAAATATTTTTTTGTTTTAAATAAAACAAAAATGTACATTTTTAAAAATTTTGATTTTGACCGTAGGAGTCATTTTGAAGAGACCACAAATTTTCCCTGAATCTAGCCGGAGTTGGCCAGAATCTGGTGGCTAGAAAAGGTCGAAATTGTGCCTTCCTTGACCTGCCTATTCACCCAAGTCAACCCAAAACTTTGACTGCTCCTAACTCCTTCATATGGACTCAGGATTGAGTGTCGTCTGCGTCGTTGGAATCAGAAAGACGAGAAATTAAACTTGACACTAAGTTTGTTGCATTTCTGACACTTTGATTTTTGAGCCTTTGTACTTAAGCCACTTGTACTTGGACCTGTTCCATCCACCTGGATCATTCCTCCCCGCTGTAGAGCTTTTGGACCCCCAAAAGAATTAACACACTTAAAACCAAAATTTCAATCTCCTGCACACAAAACCAGTACATCATTTGCAATCATGCACACCACACATGACTCAACAACCCCTCCTTGCCAAGAGTTTATAGCACACACTCATTGGCCAAGGATTACATAAAAACAATCAATACCTCAACTACTCATAAGGAAAGGCCAAAACATCATCGTTGTGTTTCGAAGTGATGGGAAACAAACCATGATGTTTACATTTACTTGCAACATATGATTTACAATGGTGGCCATAACAAGCTTCTAGCTCTAAAAAAACCAACTTAATAAATCAGACCACCGTGAATGTGGTGGATTCATTTTTTGAACATGTTCACCTTTCGACTCCTCTATCAATGCTTCTGGAGCATGGATCATTGGATACGTGGCTTGTTGGTGTCCTACTTTGTTGTAACTACTACAATGATTCTTTTTCCTCCAAACTTTCTAGGTCGCCTTGGGGCGCTTTCCTCTAGTGTTCCTCTGATGAGTGTTCATGGAGCCCTCACTATCGCTGGGTTGTGAGGAAGGGATTTCATCGTCTGTCGTTGGCTGGTATCTAGTTGTATTGGAGCTTTCTCCCATTTCCTTTCTGGTGTATCTGAGTCCTGCACGATGCGAAAATTCCTCGACTTCGATGGGGTTTACGATGCCTTCGCCATTGATGCTGAGGCCTTTTCCCTTATACCACATCTTCTTCGGTAGTTTGAATTCGATCCCTGTAGTATGTTTTTCAAAAGTAGTGATTTCATCATCATGAAAAGTACATGAAATTGAAGGGTTTATTTTTACCTTGGGTTGGTTATGTCGCCACTTTTCCAAGGCCTCATCCTTAGCTTGTAACTAGCGTAGTAACCTTTTTTTTTCTTCCTTTGCTTCATGTAGGAGCCTTCTTAGCTTAATATTCTCTTCTTGGATTCTTTGGTTAATCTCTTTTTTGGGTGGTCAATCTGTTCATGTGTTCCCCTACTTTCTATGTGCATGGCCATCCCACTGGCCTCATCAATGGTAGGAGGCTCAAACAACAATAATGAATATCTTATGTAATTATGCAGAGAACCAATATACTTGGTTACAATCTCTGGTGAATCTAATGGAATGCCCAAATTCAATGCTTATTTTCTAAATTATTCAATGAAGTCTTGTACACTTTTACCTCTACTTTGTCTTAGGTGTTGTCATTCCATTAATGGATTTTTCTTATAACCCAAAGGGTAAAATTGGTTTCTCAATGCAGAAACAAAATTTGACCATGAGGACATAAGGTGACCCACATTTTTTTTTCCTTGCAATTTTCTCTCCCACCAGACAAGAGCGGTTTTGTTCAGCCAAAGAGAGGCCAACTGGATATTTTCCTTGTCCTCCTCGATCTGCTAAATTCTGCAGTAGACTTCAATCTACCTAATCCATTTGTTAAGCTTTTATGCATTACTTTCGCCATGATACATGGGAAGATACAATTTGACACCTAATTTAAAGAAGGGTTTCTTAGATGCATTTCCTGAATTCCTATGATGATAGTGGGAAGAGGAGGTAGAACTTTCACTCACTGGAGGAGAAGGAGGTGGATCTCCTCCATTATCTACATACCTTGAACCGTGTCCTTTGGAAGCATTCTCCCCTTCTTTCTCTAGTTTCTCAAGTCTAGAGAACAATTTCTCGACCCCATCTGCCATGTTGTAGAAGGTCTTGTGGAAGTTTAGCTCCTCCTCATTTCGAACATCATCATCCATGTTTCTTCTTCGATGTGCACATCGCACTTCGGGATCAAAAGACTTTAATGTCCCTTCGCCTCTTCGTAGCCTATTTCTAGTTATCATACAAGCATGAAATTCACATCTACAAACACCCGCTCTGATACCACTTCATCCAAAATATTTTGCTTGAGATGTGTTAAAGAATTAACATGTAAAATTGTAGCTTAACCATGAAACTTAAAGGCATAAACATAAGAAGGGAGAAGCACATGAAATCATGCAGGAAGACACAAAATTGATATCGGATTTCATCTAGGAGGGACTACATCTCTGGGCCCTACTCAATTAGTGGGGAGGCCCTCTTTCTTTAAGTGGCAATAAAAATGAAAGTACAAGCATTAAATAAAAAATTACACCCTTATACCTCCATAGCTAAAAGTGCCCAAAAATTAGAGACCTCTGATGAAGAAATGGGCAACACCGTTGGATTCATGGCACCGAGAGGTGCAGAATCCATATAAAATTTGCATGATTCTGACAAAGTGAAAATCTGCCCCCTCTGGAAAATGGCTCACTTCATGGTTCTACCCCCCTCGTGCAAAGAGCTCAAGGTTCCACCTGAAAATAATTAAAAAAAATGTCTCAATCTGCATATGCGCTCTGCTCTAGCCTACCTTCCGCACTATGCAAATGTTTGGTTTATATGTAAGAGACTGGGTGGATTAATCAAAGGGTTCATTGGTGCAGTTGGTTTAGATATAGGTTAATAGGGAGGAGGTCGAGCGGTCAAACCCCGCCTCCTCCAAATAAAGAGCGCATATTTTTTAAACATATTTTTTAATGGGGCGCATGGTTTTCATTTTAAAAAAAATATGTTTAAGTTTGGGGCGGGGGGGGGGAGGGTTATGTTGGGGTGGCATGGTTGACCGTCGACCACCCCTCATACATTTTTTTTGATGTGGTAGTTGGCGTCGTGGGGTCTGGCAGGGGTTATCGCTCGCCGGCCCATAAATAATGTTATGTGTTATGCGGTTATGTGGTGGATGGGGTGGGGGGGTGATGGCTCGTCACCCCCTTTTTTTAAATATTTTTTTGTTTTAAATAAAATAAAATTTACATTTTTAAAAATTATGATTTTGACCACAGGATTCATTTTAAAGAGGCCAAAAATTTTCCTGGAATATAGCCAGAGCTGGCCAGAATCCGATGGCCGGAAAAGGTCGAAATTGTGCCTTCCTTAACCTGCTCAGTCACCCAAGTCAACCCAAAAATTTGACTGCTCCTAACTCCTTCATACAGACTCAAAATTTAGTGTCGTTTGCGTCGTTGGAATCAGAAAGATGAGATCTTCAACTTGACACTAAGTTTGTCACATTTCTGACACTTTGATTTTTGAGCCTTTGTACTTAAGCCACTTGTACTTGGACCTGTTCCATCCACCTAGATCAACCAACCAAGAGGAGGCTTCCCTGGAAGAAACGATGATGCACAAAATTAAGAATGACCCAAGATAGTAAGAGTCAGGGAGCAGGGCAGCAAAGGTTAAAAGGAATTTAACTTGGTGGTTTCATTAAAATTTTAACAAAGGAAATTGTCACCAAATCAAGGCTCGAGACCTCTTTTCTCTCTCCTCACCAAAATACAGGTGGTGCAAGGTGATTATCTTGTAGATGCAAAAGTGGATGATGACATCAACATGATGTGATAGTATGGAATGGAGGACACATGGCAAGTAGATTCGGTGTTTTTGGGTACCGTAGTGGGCCAAATCTGAGTGACAAGTGACACCACTCAGATGGTGCCACATAGTGCTGGAGATGTTAGTGGGACGATAGTCAACAAATAATTCCCTGAAATAATTTCTAAGTGTGTAATTGGGTGTTAGAGTCGGGGAGTTGGGGAAATAACAGAGGTCGGAGAGACTTTCCTTGAAGAAAATAACTCAGGCGGCATGGAAGAAATGACCCAGAAGTAAATTTTAGTAGGTTCCGAGAAGGAAAGCTTGGAAGAAGAATGAAAATCTCAGAAGGCTCAACCCCAGATGAAAAGAAAATAAAAATGTCTGGGGTGGCAATTCGAGGAGACAGAAATATGTCCAACAATTGGTGTTCCTATCAAATGAAAAAAGGTTCTATAAGACTAGGTTTTTTGGCGGCTTTCCATGTGTATTATGACCAAAGGCGCAAAGAATTTGCAATGTAAATAAGCCCTCGGGGCTTAAAGAGTAAAGGGGCTAGCAGAAGCTATTTGGAGGTGGATGAGTTGACAACTTGCAATTTGGAAATTATGCAAAATATAAAAAAGAGAAATAAAACACAAAAATGAATGGGTTGGCAGTGCTTTTCTCAAAACATATAGTTAAGTGCCATATTTGGCAGTGAAGCCAAACTTGGAAATTTTCCAGAAATATAATACCTTTGCTAAAACCTGTAACTTACCAGAATTGATGAAAACCAATAGATTAAATTAGTTTTTTCAGAGAGACAATAGAGTAGAGTTTGATAACTTGGAGAGAAGATTCAAAATACTCAGCTAATCAGGAAAAAGGAAAAAATAAGAGATCCATGCAAAGATCAAAGTGCAATATAATTGAGTTAAATTTCCAAAAATATCAATCCAAATTTATTTATAAGTAGATTCGAATTCGCAAAGAAGGAGAGTGAAAAAGTGTGTAATAATAGAGGTGTGGAATTGTGGTGAGTATGGTGAAATTGTTGAAGGTGTTTGTAATGGTGATTTTGGTGAGTGTTTGAGAGACAAATTGTTTTATGTTGTAAAATGGAATGGCTTCCTGATTTGAGTATGAAAATTGTATGAAATATGAATAATTGAGGTCATCCAAGTTGTGCCTTTGAATTCAGGGGTTGTAGCTCCTTCCAGTAGTTGTTGGTAAATACTTAGGGGTTGAAGCTTCTTTCATTAGTAGATGATAAACTTAAAGGTTGTAGCTCCTTTTAGTTGTAGTTGATAAATGAGGGAGTAGTTGCTTCCTACTAGTTATAACTAGATAACTTTGTAACAACAAGTTGTAGCTTGCCTTATGAAGAAATTGAAATAAATATTTGAAGAATTTGTGTGTTTTCACTATGCTACATATGTTGTCGCTTTCCATGCTCATATAAACTAATTGTTGGAAAAAAATTTAGTGTCCTAGTATCATTGCAAGTGAAAGGAAGTTTTAAAATTCCTACAATATTGATTCATACTCCCCTCTCAATATTTTTCTGGTTTCTAACAATTGGTATCAGATCCCCTGGTTTACTGTAGATTAGTTTAAAATTTGGAAGAAATATAAAGGACTGTGGAAAACCAAGAAGGAGGATTTAGCAATATGGCACCCATGTTCAATGGAACAAACTATGTGTTTTGGAAAGTAAGGATGAAGACCTACATTCAATCACTTGGAGTTGATGTGTGGGATGTTGTAGAAGAAAAATATCAAAAGCCTCCAATAGTGATTACTAAAGATCAGAAGATGGATTTCACATGCAATGTTAAAGCCATGAATGCATTTCCTACTAGCCTACCTGAATCAAAACTTGTTAATTTTATGGATTGCACAACAGCTAAAACTCTTTGGCATTAGAAGAGTAGTTTCTATGAAGGTGAAAACAAGGTAAAACAAGGTAAAATTCAAGGTTTTATAATGCAATTTGAGTCTTTAAAGATGCATGATGATGAAGATATTGCAAATTATTTCTTGATATTTGGTGAGGTTGTGAAAACTATATGAGGTATTGATGAGAAATTAGAAGAACCAGTAGCAGTTCAAAAGGTGTTGAGATCTCTCCCTTAGAGGTTTAATCCCAAGGTATCAACCATTGAGGAGATGATAAATTTGAAGACTCTCACTTTGGACCAATTACTTGGTACACTCATTTCCTATGAGATGATAATTTATAATGGCAAGCTGATAACAAAGGAGTCATCTTTCAAAGAAGATAAGAGGTCCAAGGAAGAGCATGAGGATTATTTTTATGAATCAGATGAAGAAGAAGCCAGGTTCATGAGGAAGCTCAAGAGAAGCTCAGGCACATATAAAGGTAAGTTACCTTTTAAGTGTTTTGATTATGTTAAATTTGCTCAATATGCTTCCAAGTGTCCTAAAAAGAATAAGAATGAATATGGTCCAAGATAAAAGTTCACAAAAGTGTACAAGGGTAGGAATAAGACCAAAAATAGGAGCTTATGCACCCAAGATTCGAGGTCATATGAAAGTGAAGGTATCTAATCCTCTGATGAGGACATAGATGATTAAAGTACATAAGATTTCGTGCTTATGTAAATAGACAATTTGGAAGTATAATCCTTTAATTCTGATGGTGAAGAGGTCGAGGTAGACTTAGAGGGAGAGCTAGTTGATGTCCTTGAAGAGATAGAAAGGATGAGAAATAAAAATCAATCCTAAAAGGAGTTGTTGATCAACTAAAAAAATGAAGTGGTTGAACCATTTCTCTTGCAAATCGAAGAAGGTAAAATGATACAACATACTTTAAGCCAGAAACAAAGTGAAAAGAGTTAAGCGTGAAAAAATATTGAGAAAGAAATTGGTTTGCTGAGAAAGGAGTTGGAAAAGGAAAGGACTTAGTTGAGTTTCAAATTGAATTTTTCAATAGGGACATAAAATTTAAATGATATTTTGGAAGCACAGAGAGTCTCCACAAATTGATATGGTCTTTTATTTGAGGTTGAATCCAGCTCATCAGCAGAATTAAAGAGAAAGAAACCAATTGGCTTTGTGCAAGCAACCAAAGATGGTGACAATGCAACAAAAAAATAAGGGTCAACGCAATAGAAAAAAGAAAAAGCTAGTGCATAGCCATCAAGAACTGCCAAATAAGAGGAGGAAATTTTCCCATCCAATATTTAGAAATCAATTTTCTTCCAGGTTTGCAGACATATTTCCAATAGACTATTAGTTTACATGTACCAACTATGGACACAAGGAAACAAAATACAGGGTGAATTTATCATATACATAGCTTAGATCAATATCAACATGAGTAGAAAGTCAGACAGATGATGAGAAGACCGAGGTATAACAATTCTTTTGCTCCATTGAAGAATTCAATTCAATGCGTTAACTATCAAAATTTTGGGCATAAAGCAGTTGAGTGCAAATTCAAGAATAAAATACCTAATCCAGTTATTGAGCAATCCAGTCAAGGGCCTGAAGTCTGGAAAGAAAATGAGAATTAAGAACAATGCAACATTGTCTTATATGCAGATAATGAAGGTAGTCATTGGTACATTAACAACGGTTTTTACACACACATGTTAGGAGACAGAAGTAAGTTTTTGAAATGAAAACCAATTCAGAAAGGAAATGTGACCTTTGGTAACAATGCACCTGGTAATATTTCAAGTCCCACTAGCACAACTAGATGAGGATGGGCTTCGTCAGTAAGGCGACGCAGGATCAAAACTCATGGGGGGTGGTTGTGCCTTGTGCTAGGGGGAGGATACATGCTAAAAAATTCCATTCAGCATAAGGTTGTGTGGCCTAGGTAAAGTGCAATCCCAGAGGGACTTTGATGGCTTAGATTCCCCTGTGTCATGACTCCTCAAGCCAAAGGTATAGCCTAGAGAATCACAAACAACTTGACAAAAAAAAATGCACCTAGTAATATTATTTGAAAAGAAATTGTCAATCTTTCAAATGGAAGAGGTAAATCAAAGAATGTATTATTTTTTGATGGGTTGAAGAAAAATTACTAAGTGTATATAAAATGTGTGACCAAGGCTATGATGTGATTTTCAAGGACAAAAATTGTTAAATCAAGTCTGCAGGAACTAGTGAAGTTGTATTTGATGTTGTGAGAAAATATAGCAATGTATATGTTTTGAAAGAGAAGACACAGAGGTGTTTCTTGTCAAATATTGATGAAAGTTGGTTGTGGCACAGGAGACTCAGAAATCTAAATTTTTATCATATAGTCATATTGGGAAAAAATAATGCAGTCAAGAATCTGCCAAAGCTATAAAATCCTAAAATTTTTATTTGCAAGTCTTTTCATTTGGGTAAGAATGCTCGAGTACCATTCAATTCCAAGGAGAACTCATCAACTAAGCCACTGAATTTATTTCATATGGACTTGTGTGGCCCAACAAGAATGAAAAAACCCATAGGTAAGTTGTATTTCATGCTTATCATTGATGATTTCAATAGAATGCTGTGGGTTGTTTTTCTTAGAGAGAAACGCGAAGATTTTGATAAGTTTAAAGAATTTAAAGCCATAGTTGAGAACGAGACTGAATGTAAAATCAAGAGTATAAGGTCTGAAAATAGAGGTGAGCTTACTTCAAAATAATTTGATGACTTTTTCAAGAAATATTGGCATCAAAAGGAAATTCACTACAACAAAGAATCCACAACAAAATGGTGTAGCAGAAAGAGAAAATAAATATGTATAGCATTTAGCCAAAGCTATGATGAATGAAAGGAATTTTCAGCAGATACTTTGGGTTGAAGCTATTCAAGCAACAATAGTTATTCTCAACAAAACATACTTTATACCAAACAGTGATAAGACTCCCCATGAGCTTTGGTATGGCAGGACTGCAATAATCAAGCATTTTAGAATTTTTGGAAGAAAGTGCTACATCAAGAGGAACGATGAAAAGCTTGGGAAATTTGATCCAAGGGTTGATGAAGGTATTTTTCTTGGATATTCTCATAATATAAAATTATATATATGTTACAATGAGAATACCAAGAGGATTATTGATTGTATTGATGTCCACATGGATGAATATATTGAATCTAAAGTCAATCAGCTAGTAGATATCGACTACCCTAATCCAGGAAAAAATAATGATAAGGTTGAAGAGTCACTTTAAGATGAAGATAGCGAAGAGCCTAGTAGTCCTCAAGCTAAATATCCCTCGAATTGTGTGCAAAAAAACCACCCAACTGATAAAATTGTTGGTGATTTAAACACAGATTTACAAACTAGAAAGAAGTTGATAAACCCCCCTATTCAAGCACATGTCACTCTATTATCCATGTAGGGACCCAAGGATGTTGTGCAGGAAATATAGGATGATAATTGGTTAAAACCCATGCGTGAATAAATGAACTAGATAGAGAAAAATCAAACTTGGAAGCTTGTTCCTAGACTAGGAAACAAGAATTCATTGCAATGATGTGGGTATTCAAGAATAAGTTGAATGAGTGTGGAGAAGTGGTCAGAAAAAAGGAAATATTAGTGTACAAAGGCTATGCTCAAATCAAAGGTCTATATTTTGTTGAAACTTTTTCTCTTGTTGCTCGATTAGAAGCTATTACAATTATTTTGGCATTTTCTTGTTTCAATAAATTCAAGATATATCATATGGATGTCATAGGTGTTGGGGTTCCCATGTTTTGGCAAGGTTGGCAATACCAAAAGATGAGACAACATCAAACCACTTTCAGACCTCATGATCTAGCCCTCCTCGGTCCAGAGAGGGATCTCTCTATGCTTATTTAAGGTATATATCTTGGAAGTTCAAAGATTAAGATGTTAGGCTAGTTGTAAGGCTCGAGGTTTGTTTTTTTGGTTGTTTTTTTTATTGTTGGTCATCAAGAAAGAAGGGTTAAATATAAGACAAGGATGAGAAAAGAGGATTTAGGTAGAGGTGAAGTATTCCAGGGAGCATTCAAGACCATTGGGCAATGGAATTGGGAAAGGGTTTACTTGCTATTCAATGTGCAGGCTTTCAGTTGGGCTAGTCATCTAAAACATTGGATCTTAAAGATGATAGTGTGGTATGGAATGGTAAGGGAGGAGGAAACAATAAAGATTTAAAACACAAAGTTAAAGACCTGAGATCAAAGAGAGACTTTGAACTCTCAATGCTTCGGCCTCCAGCTTGAGGGATCTTAGAAAGGTTCAATCAATTGAAAATAATCCTAGTGAGATAGAGATAGGGTTCTAGACCTCCCAATGTTCCCAATTATTTCAATTAAAACATAACAAGAACATCTAAGAACAGATTCATTTAATTCATACATCAGCTAGCAGGCAATAACATCCACTACACTGGTTAAATTAACTGAAATCGACTCTTAGATAACACATTTAGGAGAAAACATTAAAGGCAAGGAGATCAGAAACATAGGGTACCTAACAAGGGTAAATCCTATGCCAATATTCTGATGCAAGCCAGTAGAAATGAAATGAAATGAATTAAAACACAGAGATAGGAAAACATCACCGCTGCTTTAGATCAGGATCCAAAGAAATGTGCTTGTTATATTAAAAAACAACACCAATCAAGTACAACATTGCCAATAGCTGGATACTCAGTCAGAAAACATCTTCCTCAGCCTATCTTACAACTTTACATAGAGACTATGTCTCAAAATAAATAGCTTGCAATTCTCTAATAACTAATCAACAACCTTTACAATGAGCTCCTTCATGAATTTTATAGCTGAAGAGAGCGGAGGAGGTAGGTGAAAAACTAAATGAAGCATTAAAACTCAGAAGAGGAGGAGGGCTAAAGCCCATTCTGTTTTAAATTCTGAGCATTAATCCCTGGTACTCCTTGGATGAAATGGTGGTCTTCATCAGGCTTCCACTTACTCCAGGTATGCCTCTGGTGTACTTTGGCTGCAGTACTCTGTAGTACTCTGGTGAATTAAAAAAAGGCAGATAAATGACTTTGAGACCTGCCATGCTGCATAACAAATGCTCTGGTAGCATAGGACTGCTCCGTCAGGGTGGAAATATTTACTTTGACACAATGTAGACTGAAACAATAATGTGTACCATGTCCTTTGATGGAGAAAAACATTCTGCTGATGTAGAAAACCTTGTATACATCAATTTATGCGCTTTGTACCCTCTGTGTGATCCATGATGTCTTCAATCTGGTACTTTGCCTCTAAACCACTGCGTTAAGGCTCAAATATCTTCATTTTCCTGCTTTAAACTCTCTGGTACTCCATTTCTGTCTCTGTCGGTGAAATATGCTCTTTTAATGGCTCTGGGGAGGTTTTACAGAGTTCAAACCCTATTCTTTTAATGCAAGTCCTGTCATGGCTCCTTCCCAGGCTTTCTTCGTGATTTCGGCCTCTGAAAAATGGTCCTTTCTGTATCTTTTGCCGCTGTAATAAAGACTGTGTAATCATGACGGCTTTCACCATATGATAACCCTGCGAAACACGAAAACTTGTTAAGAAAACCACGCATGGGGGTGGTGGATGCAACGGGGATGATGGGAATGGCCATGCAGACTGGTGAGATGGCGGAAAAGTGTAGGATCATGGTGGAAAATGCAACTTAATAGTGGAACATGGTCTGGAGGATGTGGGTGGAGCGCAGCAAATTTTTGATGCAAAACCTTTGAATTTTGACCATTTGAATATATAAAGAGAGGCGGGCGAAATACGACAAAACTATGTGGAAAGGGTGACGTGGCGATACGGGGTTAATTGGCGAGCATGCATTTAATCTGGGTCGTCCGATCTCCGGCGGAGATCGACGGTGGAAAACACATCGAAGGGCGATGGATAGTGGGCCAGGGGTATGATTGCATATGCTTAATCCTCGTGCGACTTCACGGAGCGATGACCGTTGGATGGAGGGCTTCAGATCGGACGGTTGATATGCATATCGCGCCGAGTCAAATGCAGAATGATAATGCGCGATGGAGAGCGGTTTGTGAATAGTGCGCAGAGCCACGTGTCATGCGATGAGTGGAATTGCTCCGAAACAAAAATTACCGCCCAACCTCCAAACGCGGTGCGATGAAAACCGGTGGTTTATGAACAGTACGCATTGCGGGGACCACCACGCGGAGGGAAAATGGACCATCGATCTGTGGGAAAATGGATGGTTGATATATGATCAGGCGGCGGACGGGAGAAGACGGGTGCGAAGAGATTTTGCGACAACTGTCAGATCCGAATAGATTGATGGCGTAAAAATCACCCAATAACCAATTGAGATAAGCACCTTCCGCCTTGGCGCCTGGTTTCGGTGCTCGGTTACGTGGGGAAAAATGCTGAGGGGCTAGGGCCAAATAGTGCTAAGCCCACATATATGGAAGACATGGTTTCTGGCCCATTTTTAGAGCATTTTAAGGCCAATGAAGGATAATGACATGGGAAAGAAGGGGAGATTTGGCCAAACAAGGAGGGCGTGTAGGATGTAAAGGGGACTTTGGGAAGATTTAGGGGATTAGAGGGGAATTTGACCAGGGGAAAACAAAGGTTACAATGGGCATTCTGCAGGGATACAAGGGGCAGATGTAGGCTTTTGGAGCACAATTTTTTACAAATCAGTGAGGACCTTTAAACTAGGAACAACAGTGGAAACTTATCAAAGGAAAAGGCACAGGAGACTTCAAGGATGATGTGTTTTTAAAGGAAATTCATTCCTTGAAGGCTCATAAAACAAATTAGCCCCTTGCTTGCTTGTCAAGGAGTTTATAGGGGGCTAACGGTGGCTCCACATGGGGATGGCTTCTTCTTGAAGGAGTCAAGAATTCAAAAAATGATCTTTGGTGTAGGCCAGTTGCCTGCTGCTTGAGCCACCTTTCTTCTTTGATTTTTAGCTGCCACAATAGTGGAGACATCAATTTAGCAGAAAAATTCTCCCAAACAAACTACCTACCCATCCTACACTCCTAGCATCTTTTCTTCTTCTAAGGTGCATTTGAATTAGCTGACCCTTTACATCATTTTTATTTTTTACAAACAAGAAAATAAAACTATTCTATTTCTACCCTTATCACTCCATGAGACCAGATTAAACTATTGGCCTCACATGTTTCTCTACCTAATCTAATATCCGATTGGGGTTCCCATGTTTTGGCAAGGTTGGCAATACCAAAAGATGAGACAACATCAAACCACTTTTAGACCTCAGGATCTAGCCCTCCTGGGTCCAGAGAGGGATATCTCTATGATTTTTTAAGGTATATATCTTGAAAGCTCAAAGATAAAGATATTAGGCTAGTTATAGGCACAGGGTTTGTTTATTTGATTGTTGGTTTGGTTGCTGGTTATCAGGAAATAAGGGTTCAATATAAGACAAGGATGAGAAAAGAGGATTTAGGCAGAGGTAAAGTATTCGAGGGAGCATTCAAGACCATTGGGCAATGGAGTCGGGAAAGGGTTTACTTGCTATTCAATGTGCAAGCTTTCAGTTGGGCTAGTCATCTAAAACATTGGATCTTAAAGATGATAGTGTGGTATGGAATGGTAAGGGAGGAGGAAACAATAAAGATTTAGAACACAAAGTTAAATACCTGAGATCAAAGAGAGACTTTGAACTCTCAATGCTTCGGCCTCCAGCTTGAGGGATCTTAGAAAGGTTCAATCAATTGAAAAGGATCCTAGTGAGATAGAGATAGGTTCTAGACCTCCCAGTGTTCCCAATTATTTCAATTAAATCCTAATAAGAACATCTAAGAAAAGATTCATTTAATTTATACATCAGCTAGTAGGCAATAACATCCACTACACTGGTTAAATTGACTGAAATCGACTCTTAGATAACACATTTAGGAGAAAACATTAAAGGCAAGGAGATCAGAAACATAGGGTACCTAACAAGGGTAAATCCTATGCCAATATTCTGATGCAAGCCAGTAGAAACGAAATGAAATGGTGGTCTTCATCAGGCTTCCACTTACTCCAAGTATGCCTCTGGTGTACTTTGGCTGCAGTACTCTGTAGTACTCTGGTGAATTAAAAAAAGGCAGATAAATGACTTTGAGGCCTGCCATGCTGCATAACAAATGCTCTGGTAGCATAGGACTGCTCCATCAGGGTGGAAATATTTACTTTGACACAATGTAGACTGAAACAATAATGTGTACCATGTCCTTTGATGGAGAAAAACATTCTGCTGATGTAGAAAACCTTATATACATCAATTTATGCGCTCTGTACCCTCTGTGTGATCCATGATGTCTTCAATCTGGTACTTTGCCTCTAAACCACTGAGTTAAGGCTCAAAGATCTTCATTTTCGTGCTTTAAACTCTCTGTTGCTCCATTTTTGTCTCTGTCAGTGAAATATGCGCTTTTAATGGCTTTGGGGAGGTTTTACAGAGTTCAAACCCTATTCTTTTAATGCAAGTCCTGTCATGGCTCCTTCCCAGGCCTTCTTCGTGATTTCGGCCTCTGAAAAATGGTCCTTTCTGCATTTTTTGTCGCTGTAATAAAGACTGTGTAATCATGGCGGCTTTCACCATCTGATAGCCCTGCAAAACACGAAAACCTGTTAATAAAACAACGAATGGGGTGGTGGATATAACGGGGATGACGGGAATGGCCATGCAGACTGGTGAGATGGCAGAAAAGTGTAGGATCATGGTGGAAAATGCAGCTTAATAGTGGAACATGGTCTGGAGGACGTGGGCGGAGCACAGCAAATTTTTGATGCAAAACCTTTGAATTTTTACCATTTGAATATATAAAGAGAGGCAAGAGAAATACGACAAAACTACGTGGAAAGGGTGACGTGGCGATACGAGGTTAATTGGCGAGCATGCATTTAATCTGGGCCGTCCGATATCCAGCGGATATCGATGGTGGAAAACACGTCGGAGGGCGATGGGCAGTGGGCCAGGGGTTGCCATTATGTTGGGGTTCCCATGTTTTGGCAAGGTTGGCAATACCAAAAGATGAGACAACATCAAACCACTTTCAGACCTCAGTATCTAGCCCTCCTGGGTCCAGAGAGGGATCTCTCTATGCTTGTTTAAGGTATATATCTTGGAAGTTCAAGGATTAAGATGTTAGGCTAGTTGTAAGGCTTGGGGTTTGTTTGTTTGGTTGTTGGTCATCAGGAAAGAAGGGTTCAATATAAGACAAGGATGAGCAAAGAGGATTTAGGTAGAGGTGAAGTATTCCAGGGAGCATTCAAGACCATTGGGCAATGGAGTCGGGAAGGGTTTACTTGCTATTCAATGTGCAGGCTTTCAGTTGGGCTAGTCATCTAAAACATTGGATCTTAAAGATGATAGTGTGGTATGGAATGGTAAGGGAGGAGGAAACAATAAATATTTAGAACACAAAGTTAAAGACCTGAGATCAGAGAGAGACTTTGAACTCTCAAAATCGTTCATAATGGCGAATCCACTGGGGAATCTGAGAGCCTATAACTAATAACATTGGTCTGTCTCCCATTGTCGTCACCAACATAATGGCAACTCTGCTGGGGAATCTGAGAGCCTATAACTAATAACATTTGTCTGTCTCCCATTGTCGTCACCAACATAATGGCGACTCCACTGGGGAAAAATTTGAGAGCCTATAACTGATAACATTTTCTCTGTCTCCATTGTCGTCACCAACATAATGGCAACTCCACTGGGGACATTCTGAGTACTTTCACCTTACTACATCACAAGAGCCTCAGAAAACCTCGAAACTCTGGTTAGGTTGGCAGTAAGACACTCCTATTCACATATCAACCTCTATACCATTTTTTGTGTTTCTCCCACACTCTTAGACAGAGTCTGGAAAGGGCCAGGTAGCCTCCAGATCTCACACTCTTTCATAGGTGGCATATCTGGTAAATGCCCTCCCAGTCAATCTCTGGTTAGAGTTTGTTGTGTTTTGAAATATCCTTGGGAAGGGATATCTCATAAGCACTGTGGTGGACAATGTACCCTCCAGAAGCATCCTAAACCTTCCACCTGGCGACTCCATAGCTCCTTAAAGATCAAAGAATCCACTGGTGATCAGTAGGCCTACTGATTATCTTGGTTCCACATAAGACTCCACTGGGATACCAGAGCCCATTATGACATCAGCCATAATAGGAGTAATAAGTAGGGTTAAGCTGCTTTGTTGGAAAACAACATTCTGGCTTTAAAAACCATTCACACAAGAGCTTATCCCAACCCAAACCCACCTGAAATAGTTGATAACCCTGAGAGCATCCTCAAAAGATCTCCTACACCTAAACGATCAACTATTTCTAGCCACTTCCATAGAGCTAAATCTGCACCAGAAGACTTTAGAACTCTATTAGACCCATTTTTTGACCTAGGCACTCAAAACAGTTTACCAAGAACTAGGTCATTCAGCGTCCTAGACCGGTTAGACCTTGAGCTTCCTATTTCACCACCTCAAAGTGGTAAACACCTTTGGGATAGACAGACCCCTCCATCTACACCTCCTGATATTCACTTCCTTCAAAAATTGGGGCTTTGCCACCCCAAATCTGCCCATCAAGCTTCTGTCGGTCCTAGTATCCCTGTCATCCATATACCAGCTACTCGAGCCAACCCTTTACCTCACCAAAACATCATCATGGCAGCCTGGTATGCACCTCTGGTTTTACCTCAGCCTCTAATACCCTTACCCAACGATTATCAGTCAAAGATCCCACACTTCACCGCAAAAGAGTCTACCACAGCCCAACACCATGTAGATAGGATGGAATATTCTTTTGACTACATGGAGATAGATGATGATACAGTCAAAATGAGAATCTTTGCCCAGAGCTTATGAGGTGATGTGAAGAAATGGTTCAAAGGGCTACCTCCTAATAGCGTCCAAGACCTTCCTGCTTTATATCAGACTTTCATAAACAAGTGGGAAGTTAAGGCCAACCCTCTCCAAATCCTAGCAGAATACAAGAACCTAAAAAGAAACGTAGGAGAGAGTGTCCAGGACTACTCTACAAGGTTTAACAGTGTTTATAATGCTCTTCCACCACACATGAAACCTCCCCTAGGTATGGTTCTGGTGAGATACCCTGAAGGTTTGGATGCCGACATGGCCTACCAACTTAGAGAGAGGGATTACAACACATTGGAAGACATGCAAAAGGGATCAGTGAGTGTAGAGGCAAATATGATTGAGAAAAAAGAAAGACTGGCAGCTAAGAAAGGGGTAACATATAGAGATGACATTGTAGCTTCCACATTTGTCCCCAATTATGACCGCATATCCAAAAACATGGAAAAGCTACAAAAAATGATGGAAAAAATGGTTGTCACAGTTAGTAACCAAAACATAAATCAAAGCCATAACCATAACCAGAATTTTAGAAGAAACAACACCACTCCCAACAATCAAAGAGAATCAGATCAGCAAGTTATTCCCCCATTCCAAGAGAACTTTTTAGATGAAGATGAGGGAATCGTAGAAGAGTCTGAGGGAGACACAATAAAAATGTTCGAAGTAGAAAACACAATCTACAACTGTTCCACAGAAAAATATCAGCCCTCACCCTCATATTGGGATGAGGAATGGTTAGAATATGAAGATTACAGGTTAGGATTTGAAAAACCCATCATGCAGGTCATAGAACAATATGAACTTAGAAGCAAAAAGAGCCAAGACACTTCCAGGCCAAAAGCTTCTGAGGTTACCATCAAGAAAAGGCCTGATAAATCTTATAAAGCAACTACTAAAAGGAACAAATCAGCAGCTGAGAGTTCTGGGGAGAACAAAGAAAAGGACAACCAAAACAGTGAGAAACAAAGCCAACCAACTAGCAGCACTAGCACTACAGCTAGTGCTCCTGATAGACCTATCATCAACACTGTACATAACGAGAATTAGCACACTGATTCAACCACCAAGGTAGTGGCTAACAAAACAGAGTCGAGCTTTCCAAAGAGTCAGTCCACTTTCAATCTGGAAAGTGAGATTGCAAAAATTAAAATCTCTGTAGCACTCTCTGAGCTGGCCACTCAGGATGTATATAAAGGCCAAATTTTGAAAGCATTAAATTTAAGTGAGAACAGTGACACTATAAATCTGAGTGATGATCAACCCGCCCTTCTGTTTGGTCCAAAGATAGAAGGGAAGTTTCAGGAAGGGGTAGTGCCACCTTTTTACATCAGTCTTAATATCCATGACAGGATCCTTCATAATCCAATGCACGACTTTGGTGCATCACACAACCTGATGCCTAAAGTAGTGATGGAAATATTAGGCCTAGAGATAACCCGCCCCTATAAAGACCTATATTCATTTGACTCTAGCAGAGTAAAGTGTCTTGGCCTGATCAAAGACTTATGTGTGAGCCTTACCCAGATTCCAGCCAAGTGTATGGTCATGGATGTTGTGGTGGCAGACGTGCCACCCAAGTATGGCATGTTATTGTCAAGATCATGGGGGACCAAGATGCAAGGTACAATGCAGATGGATGGGGCTTATGCCACAATCCCAATCCTTGTCCAACTTAGAAGATTATACAGAGAGGCACAAATGAAATTCCTAGTCAGTAGCCCCGAAAAGCCTGAAAACTCACCTTTTTACTCTGTACATACAGACCTTGAATCCTTCATCCTTTGTAATGATGAATCCTCAGAAGGGTCAGAGTCCAAAAAAAAAGATACAAACAAGGAAACAGAGCCCATGGACTTTAACATAATGGCTACTCTAGACTCGGAGGAGAATGATATAGAAAACTCGGAATAGTGCACTGAAACAAAAACTCAAAATGAACCAAAAACAAAATGTAGTCAGCTGATTAGTCACCCTTCACAAACACATACACCACACCAAGAAGGAAACGATGATAAACCCGAGAATGAAACCTTATGGGAGATGAATTTCGATGGGTCATGCACCAAGAGAACTGCTGAGGCAAGAGTGTGGATACATAACACAGAGAGTGATTACGCTGAGAGCCATGCCTGCAACCTGCACTTCAAATGTACAAACAATATTGCCGAGTATGAGGCTCTTATCCTAGGCCTAAACCTGTTGAGAAAATTAGGAGCCCATAGGATAACTGTGCGTGGGGACTCTGAACTGATCATTAAACAGGTGAATGGTGAATACACAACAAAACATCCCAAGCTGAGAGCATACAGGAATGACGCTATGGATTTGTTGAAAACCTTTGTAGAATATGAGCTGGTGTTTGTCCCTAGGAGCCAGAACGCAATTGAAAATGTACTAGCTTGCATGGCTAGTTCGTATCATAAGCCTCCAAGTGACCAACAGATCATTATTCAAACCAAATTCAGACCTGGAATGCCGGATAACGAAAAATATTAGCAAGTTTTTGAAGGAGATAAACAGATTGAGGATTTCCTGATAGGTAGAAACGAGTTTGAAACTTCTGATTCAGACTCTAAATCTGATAATAGCTGCCTAAGTGAAGAGTCCTCAGACGAGGAAGAACCACCCTGTAACATAGAAATACACATTCTAAACAAACAGATTGGAAATCAAAACGAAGAATATGAAAACACAGATAGTGGAGAAGTAGAGGTGTTGTAGACCAAGGATACGAACATACCTCGAGGTTTGGCACCTTTAGAAGACCTTTTTGACTTTGATGATGTAGCAAAAAATCCCACTATAGAACATGCAGACTCTGATGTCAAGGAATGCAACATAGGCACTGAGGATAAACCCAAGATGATCAAATTGGCTAAGTCCCTGCCTACAAACATGAAAAAGAAATACATTGCCCTATTCAAGGAATTCATTGATGTGTTTGCTTGGATTTATGAGGACTTAAGGGCCTATGACACAAACATCATATAGCATAAAATACCCTTGAAGGAAAATTAGAAGCCCTTCAGACAAAAACTTCGCAGAATAAACCCAAAACAATTGCCTGCAGTGGAAAAAGAGATTAAGAAGATGCATAAGGCGGGTATAATTATGCCTGTGAGGTTCTCTGATTGGGTATCAAACCTAGTGGCTATGAGAAAGAAAATAGGGGAGATCAGATTGTGCATAGATTTCAGGAATCTTAATAGAGCCTCACTCAAAGACAATTACCCTTTGCCAAAAATGGAACATATTCTTCAGAGGGTAGTAGGCTCAAAAAGGATTTCCCTGCTAGATGGTTTTTCAGGTTACAACCAAGTCTTATTAATCCCAAAAGATCAACTCAAGACCGCTTTTACCACTCCATGGGGCACTTTTATGTATGTAAAGATGCCCTTTGGACTGATGAACGTTGGTGCAACCTTCCAAAGAGAAATGGACATAGCTTTTTCAGATGAAATAGGACACTTCATTGTCATCTATCTAGATGTCATAACATTCTATTCCAAGACTGATGAAGAAAACCTAGAAAATCTGAGAAAAGTGTTTGAAAGATGTAGAAGGTTTGGTCTGTCACTGAATCCTAAAAAGACTGTATTTGGGCTGCAAGAAGGAAAACTTCTTGGCCATGTCATATCTGAGAAGGGGATTAGTATAGACCCACAAAGAGTTGAGGGAATACTACAAATCAGACACCTAAGGAATATCAAAGAGTTACACTCCTTCATTGGGAAAATCAACTTCCTAAGGAGATTTATTCCCAACTTAGCTGAACACCTTAGGAATATGACTAACATGTTGAAGAAAGGTGTAGGAATTAAATGGACTGTTGAGGCTAACAAAATATTTTGAATCAGTTAAACTTTCACTCACCCGGGCTCCTGTCCTAATCAGCCCAGATTTCTCAAAGGATTTCCTGATTTTTTCATTTTCCTCCGAGCATACGATAGCTGCAGTTCTACTGCAGAAAAATCTAGAGGGAATGGAGCAGCCCATTTCTTTCTTCAGCAAAGATTTGAGAGACATGTCCTTGAAATACAACATTATGGAAAAATAGGCCTATGCCTTGGTAAAGGCCTTGAAAGACTTTAGGGTGTACATACTGCATTCCCACACCATAGCCTATGTGCCAAATATAGTGGTTAAAGACATCTTGTCCCAAGACCCAGATGGGAAGACGGGCAAATGGATAGCTGTGATCTTAGAATACGACCTTGAGATTAAACCCACGAAACTGATTAAAGGACAGGGCTTAGCTCAACTAATGGCTGAATCAAATCTACAAGCCCTTGACATTAACATGGTAGATTCCTGGGATGAGCAGCAGGGATTGCCCGATCCCACTATTGAAGAGAAGTTTCAGAGCTCTCCTTGGTATGCTTACATTCTGTATGTGCTTACACACCTCAATGCCCCTCCTGAACTATCAAAGACCAAGGCCAGATTCTTAAAGCTAAAGGCCACAAGATATTGTATTCTGGATGAATGTTTATACTGGAAGAATACAAATGGCCTATTGCTTAAATGTTTGCCTAAGTCTGAAGCAGAAAGGATTAAACAAGAGTTTCATGCAGGAGAGTGTGGAGGTCACATGAACTGGAAAGCCACTGCAAACAAAATACTCAGAGCTGGCTACTATTGGCCTACACTCTTCAATGATATCCATCGGATGATAATTGCCTGCCAAAAATGCCATTTTTTCGTAGGCAAAAGAAAAATTCTCCCCTTACCTCTACAACCCATCACCGTTGAAGGTCCCTTTATGCAATGGGGCCTAGATTTCATAGGAGAAATTCACCCTGCTTCTTCTGCACAACACAAATGGATCCTAACAGCAACATACTACTTCACTAAGTGGATAGAGGTCATACCTACTAGGAATGCCACAAATTTAGTCATCATTAGGTTCCTAGAAGGTCATATCCTCTCTCGGTTTGGTTGCCCAAGGAAAATAATCACTGATAATGCTACTGCTTTTGGATCCAAGAAAATGGTTGATTTTTGTCACAGGTATCGAATAGCACTCGGTCATTCAACTGCCTATTACCCACAAGGTAATGGCTTAGCTGAATCATCAAACAAGAGCCTGGTGACCATCATCAAAAAGCTGCTGGAAGAGAACAAAAATTCATGGCATAACAAGTTAGTGCATGCTTTGTGGGCTGACAGGCTTACAACAAAAAAATCCATTGGCATGTCACCATACCAGCTTGTCTATGGAACAGAAGCAGTGTTTCCTACCAGTCTTGGAATACCAGTGATTAAACTTGTCTAGGAGATTCAAGCAGAATAAGATAGCATGGTGAGGAGAATAAACCAGACAATTCATCTCCAGCAAACAAGGGAAGAGGTCTACAACAGAGCAGTGAAGGTTCAGGAGAACATAAAGAAGTTGTTTGACAAAAGAAATAAGGCCTCTGATTTCAAAATTGGAGATAAAGTTCTGAAGTGGGACTCAAGGAGAGAGGACAAAGGAAAGCACGGTAAGTTTGATAGTTTGTGGCAAGGTCCCTACATCATCCAGGCCACTGTGGGTCCAAATGCCTTTTTTCTACAAGAGTTAGATGGTATCAAACTGTTTGGGGGTCCTGTCAATGGCAGGATGCTCAAACACTACTTCTGCTAATTTCCAATTTCCAGTTTCCATTTCCATTGTACATACCATTGCAGTGTTTTGTTTTCAAGAAAAAAAGAAAATGTTCCAAAAAAAAATAACAGAAAGAAAGGAGAGGTTCAGACATGCTCAAAATATGAACCTCTGGAGTGAAAAATATTGGCTCCAACATGACCAAAACTTGAGCCAAGGAAAGCAAAGATAGCTGGTTCAAACATGCCCAAAACCTGGACCAGCAAAGAAGAAAGAAGAATCAGCTCTAACAAGCCCAAAATCAGAGCTGCTATGAAGAAAGAAAGTGACTCTAACAAGCTCAAAACTTGAGTCACTAAGAAAGAAGGATGCTTCAAACTTCAAATTTCAATCCTTCAAATTTTTGTTTTCAGTTTTTTGCAAGTTTCTGTCCATGTGCAACTATCTCTATGCCTTGGATCCATAGCAAACTAGACTGTCTAATCCTAGTTTGATTGTTTTTAAATTTCTATTGTAGAATGTAGAGAAGAAATCTGTTGGACAGTTTAATCCCATCCAGATATTAGATTAGGTAGAGAAACATGTGAGGCTAACGGTTTAATCTAGTCTCATGGAGTGATAAGGGTAGAGATAGAATAGGTTTATTTTCTTGTTTGTAAAAAATAAAAATGATGTAAAGGGTCTACTAATTCAAATGCACCCTAGAAGAAGAAAAGATGCTAGGAGTGTAGGATGGGTAGGTAGTTTTTTTGGGAGAATTTTTTTGCTAAATTGATGTCTCCACTATTGTGGCAGCTGAAAATCAAAGAAGAAAGGTGGCTCAAGCAGCAGGCAACTAGCTTACACCAAAGATCATTTTTTGAATTCTTGACTCCTTCAAGAAGAAGCCATCCCCATGTGGAGCCACTGTTAGCCCCCTATAAACTCCTTAACAAGCAAGCAAGGGGCTAATTTGTTTTATGAGCCTTCAAGGAATGCATTTCTTCTAAAAACACATCATCCTTGAAGTCTCTTGTGCCTTTGCCTTTGATAAGTTTCCACTATTGTTCCTAGTTTAAAGGTCCTCACTGATTTGTAAAAAACGGTGCTCCAAAAGCCTACATCTGCCCCTTGTATCCCTGTAGAATGCCCATTGAAACCTTTTTTTTCCCCTAGTCAAATTCCCCTCTAATCCCCTTAATCTTCCCAAAGTCCCCTTTACATCCTACGCGCCCTCCTTGTTTGGCCAAATCTCCCCTTCTTTCCCCTATCGTTATCCTTCATTGGCCTTAAAATGCTTTAAAAATGGGCCAGAAACCATTTCTTCCATATATGTGGGCTTAGCATCGTTTGGCCCTAGCCCCTCTGCATTTTTCCCCACATAACCGAGCACCGAAACTAGGTGCCAAGGCGGAAGGCGCTTATCTCAATTAGTTATCGGGTGATTTTTTCGCCGTCGATCTATTCGGATCTGACAGTTGTCGCAAAATCTCTTCGCACCCGTCTTCTCCCATCTGCCGCCTGATCATATATCAACCGTTCGTTTTCCCGCAGATCGATGGTCTGTTTTCCCTCCGCCTGGTGGTCCCCGCAATGCATACTGTTCATAAACCACCGGTTTCCATCGCACTGCGTTTGGAGGTTGGGCGGTAATTTTTGTTTCGGAGTGATTCCACTCATCGCATGACACGTGGCTCCATGCACTATTCACAAACCGCCCTCCATCGCGCGTTATCGTTCGGAGTTTGACCCGGCGCGATATGCATATCAACCATCCGATCTGAAGCCCTCCAACCAACGGTCATCACTCCGCGAAGTCGCATGAGGATTAATCATAGGCAATCCTACCCCTAGCCCACTGTCCATCACCCTCCGACATGTTTTCCATCGTCGATCTCCGCCAGAGATCGGACGGCCCAAATTAAATGCATGCCTACCAATTAACCCCGTATCGCCACCTCACCCTTTCCACGTAGTTTTGTCGTATTTCGCCCGCCTCTCTTTATATATTCAAATGGTCAAAATTCAAAGGTTTTGCATCAAAAATTTGTTGCGCTCCGCCCACGTCCTCCAGACCATGTTCCACTATTAAGCTGCATTTTCCACCATGATCCTACACTTTTCCACCATCTCACCAGTTTGCATGGCCATTCCCATCATCCCCGTTGCATCCACCACCCCCATGTGTGGTTTTCTTAACAGTTTTTTGTGTTTTGCAGGGTTATCAGATGGTGAAAGCCGCCATGATTACACAGTCTTTATTACAGTGGCAAAAAACACAGAAAGGACCATTTTTCAGAGGCTGAAATCACGAAGAAAGCCTGGGAAGGAGCCATGACAGGACTTGCATTAAAAGAATAGGGTTTGAACTTTGTAAAACCTCCCCAGAGCCATTAAAAGCGCAGATTTCACCGACAAAGACAGAAATTGAGCAACAGAGAGTTTAAAGCACGAAAATGAAGATCTTTGAGCTTTAACTCAGTGGTTTAGAGGCATAGTACTAGATTGAGGACATCATGGATCACACAGAGGGTACAGAGCGCATAAATTGATGTATATCAGGTTTTCTACATCAGCAGAATGTTTTTCTCCATGAAAGGACATGGTACACATTATTGTTTCAATCTACATTATGTCCAAGTAAATATTTCCACCCTGACGGAGTAGTCCTCTGCTACCAGAGCATTTGTTATGCAGCATGGCAGACCTCAAAGTCATTTATCTGCCTTTTGTTTATTCACGAGAGTACTATAGAGTACTGCATCCAAAGTACACCAGAGGCATACCTGGAGTAAGTGGAAGCCTGACGAAGACCACCATTTCATCCAAGGAGTACCAGGGATTAATGCTCAGAATTTAAAATAGAATGGGCTTCGGCCTTCCTCCTCTTCTGAGTTTTAATGCTTCATTTAGTTTTTCACCTACCTCCTCTACTCTCTTCAGCTATAAAATTCATGAAGGAGCTCATTGTAAAGGTTTTTGATCAGTTATCAGAGAATTGTAAGTTATTTCTTTTGAGACATAGTCTCTATGTAAAGTTGTAAGATAGGCTGAGGAAGATGTTTTCTGACTGAGTATCCAGCTATTGGAAATGTTGTACTTGATTGGTGTTGCTTTTTAATATGACAAGCACATTTCTTTGGATATCGATCTAAAGCAGCGGTGATGTTTTCCTATCTCTATGTTTTAATTCATTTCATTTCGTTTCTACTGGCTTGCATCAGAATATTGGCATAGGATTTACCCTTGTTAGGTACCCTATGTTTCTGATCTCCTTTCCTTTAATTTTTTCTCCTAAATGTGTTATCTAAGATTCTATTTCAGTTAATTTAACCAGTGTAGTGGATGTTATTGCCTGCTAGCTGATGTATGAATTAAATGAATCTTTTCTTAGATGTTCTTGTTATGATTTAATTGAAAGAATTGGGAACACTGGGAGGTCTAGAACCCTGTCTCTATCTCACTAGGATCCTTTTCAATTGATTGAACCTTTCTAAGATCCCTCAAGCTGGAGGCCGAAGCATTGAGAGTTCAAAGTCTCTCTCTGATCTCAGGTCTTTAAATTTGTGTTCTAAATCTTTATTGTTTCCTCCTCCCTTACCATTCCATACCACACTATCATCTTTAAGATCCAATGTTTTAGATGACTAGCCCAAATGAAAGCCTACACATTGAATAGCAAGTAAACCCTTTCCCGACTCCATTTCCCAATGGTCTTGAATGCTCCCTGGAATACTTTACCTCTACCTAAATCCTCTTTTCTCATCCTTGTCTTATATTGAACCCTTCTTTCTTGATAACCAACAACCAAACCAATAATAAAACAAACAAACCATGTGCCTATAACTAGCCTAATATCTGTATCTTTGAGCTTTTAAGATATATACCTTAAACAATCATAGAGAGATCCCTCTCTGGACCCAGGAGGGCTAGATCATGAGGTCTAAAAGTGGTTTGATGTTGTCTTATCTTTTGGTATTTCCAACCTTGCCAAAACATGGGAACCCCAACAATAAGAAGAAGTTTATATAGAACAACCAATGGTTTTCAGCTATCATATCATCCATATTATGTTTGCAAATTGAACAAGGCCTTGTATGCTCTCAAGCAAGTCCCACATGCTTAGAATTCCAAGTTGGACAGTTACTTGCTCAAGTGTGGTTTCAAAAGAGGTGCAATGGATAGTAATTTGTATGTTAAAGCTAATGATGGAAAATTAATAATAGTGGTTGTCCATGTTGATGATATCATATTTGGAATTGATTCAGATCAACTAACATGCCAATTTTCAATTGATATGAAAGACAAGTTTAAAATGTCTATACTTGGATAACTCTCTTATTTTCTTGGATTGTAGATTGCATAGACTCCAAAATGGATTTTTATCTCAAAAATAAAATATATCAAGGATATATAGAATAAATTTTGTATGGAGGAGTATTCTTTAGTGAGCATAGGAATGGTGATAGGTTGCAAGCTTTGCAAGATTTATGAATCACTAGAAGTGTACCAGACTTTATACAGGTCTATTATTGGTAGCCTCCTAGATTTGATAGCTTCAAGAATAGACATTATGCAAGCAGTTTGTATTGTTGGAATATTTCAAGCATCCCCATACAGAGCCATCTTCTAGTAGCCAAGAAAATTCTTAGATATCTCAAAGCCACGATGGACTATGGACTTTGGTACCCAAGAGGTAAATATTTTTCACTAACTATTTATGATGATGTTGATTGGGCAGTTGATGTAGATGATTGAAAGAGTACTAGTGGTGGTCCATTCTTTCTTGGAGAATTTCTAGTTTCATGGTTGAGCAAGAATCAGGCTTCAATCTCACTATCTACCACTGAAGCAGAATATATAGCAACAAATTTTTATTGCACTCAACTCTTATGGATGAAGAAAAATTTGCAAGATGTACAAGTGTTTTATGATCAAACTATTCCTATTATTTGTGATAATATAATTTCCATCAACATGTCAAAGAATATTGTATTTCACTTAAAGACAAAGCATATTCCAATCAAATACCACTTCTTGAGAGAGCAAGTTTCAAATCAAACAATCAATTTGGAGTATGTATCTACAAAAGAATAGGTAACATATGCTTTTACCAAACCTCTCTTGAGATATCATTTTGAGCATTTAATGCAAAGATTGGGAGTTGTTCCTATTACCTCCCTCCACTATATCTTCCTTATAAAGGAATAAAGGTAGCCAAAAACCATTCAATATATAAAGATGATTTTGTCAAGTCCACATGATCCACATGATAGAGGAAGATTAATGACAGGGGGAGCCTTGTTGGTGCCTTTTTCAATGACATCAAAGGGGTAGTAGTATTGGTGACCAAACAACAGAAGAAGAGCTTCAAGCAAAGGAATGAGTAGTATTGATGATCAAACAATAGAATAATAACTTCAAACAAAATGAGGAGTAACATTGGTGATTAAAAAGCAGAAGAAGAACTTCAAACAAAATAAGGGGTAGCATTGGTGGTCAAAAAAAAGATAGAGAAGAAAATCAAACATAAGGGAGATGTCTTAGTGAACATAAAGGAAAGGTGAAGTGCTCCACAATAGGTTAGAAGTGAATTTCAGGGGGAACCACATCCAAAGGAGGAGAATATGATGATGCACACTTTTTTTCTTTATGGTTTTGATTTTGTTTCACACTATTGTTTGATGAGGGTTTTGTCATCAATTTCGAAGGGGGGGAATGTTAGAAATTTGTTTTCATTGATGGAAAAGGTGATTAGGATGAAGGAAACAACAAAGAATAATGCAAGAAGAATGACTATAGCCTTTTCCTCTTTCTAATTCCAATTTCCATGGCCAAAAATAACTAACCACAAGTGGATCCCAATGTAATGTTTTTCCCCTTATTCAACTTGGAATATGTGTCCCATGACCTTGGTTTTATTTTTTCTTTCATAATTTTCATACATTATTTATTTACATGTAAAATTAACCCAAGGTTGTTACAATCGGATCCTTCCCCAGAATGTATTGTTTTCACTATTGGCAAGCCTGCACAATGAAATACATCTCTTTATTGTAGGTGGGGTATTTCTGAATCATATCAGAGAGTGTCTCATTGTGATAGGCCATTGTATGTCCTTGCTAGGTGATAACTACACTAATAACATATTCATAAGCATATGTCTCAATTTCAAATGGTTGATGCAGGTCTAAAAATGTGAGTATTGGTGGAAATCAAAGGCATTGTTTTAGCTTAATGAATTCCTTCTATTGGGACTCAGACCAAAAAAAAATTACTTTCACTTTGCCCTTGGTAACTTGAATCAAAGGCCAAGTGATATGAGACCAAAAAAACCTTCAATAGAAATTGGCAAGCCAAAAAATCTTTGAAGTTCAGTTATATTTTTCGGGGCTAGCCAATCATAAATGACTTGGATCTTAGCTGAATCCACATGCATTCCTTGCTCATTAATGATGTAGCCTAGATATTGGACCTAGTTCATGCCAAAGGGGCATTTCTCCAAGTTGGCACATAGTTTGTGCTACCACGGGGTTTGAAGGACTTTCCAAATATATTTTAAGTGCTCTTCCCAACTCTTGCGAAATATGAGGATGTCTTCCAGTTATACAACCATGAACAAGTTCATGAAAGGCCACAATATGTCATTCATTAGCCTCATAAAAGTTGCAGGGGAATTTTTCAACTAGAAGGGAATGACCAACCACTAAAAAAGGCCCTCCTTATATTTGAAGGTGATCTTGCATACATCCGTAAGTTCTATTATAACTTGGTGATAGCTAGACTTCAAATCAATCTTGCTAAATTACTTGGCCCTCTTGAGATAGTTAAGAAGGTCATCAATCCATGCGATTGGATACCTGTTCCTGACAATGATTTTATTTAGTGCCTGATAATCAATGCAAAGTCTACATGTCCCATCCTTCTTTTGTACAAGTACAATCGGGCTCCCACAAGGTGAGGAACTTGGTCAGATGTGTGCTTCTTGTAGCAATTCCTATATCTTCTACTTGATTTCCTTATTTTACAGAAGAGAGTGGTGGTATATTGGCCCATTGGGTAGAGGTGCTCCGGAGTCAATCAATTGAGTGCTTGACCTCACAGTGCAAAGGTACCCTTGTGGGTGAGGAGAAGATGTCCCTGTACTCTTCCACGACCTTATCCACTTTCTTATGTTGCATGGAGGGACCATTTTTGGGGGCCATGATCTCCCCCTTACTTTGAGAGTGAATAAAAAAGAAAACAAATTTCCTGCCCTAGGAGATGATCTTACTGCATTATTTAGTAGAGAACAAAGAAATGGAAGTATGGGGTGCTACCTCCGGTGTCTTGTATAGTTTTTTTCCTAAAGTAATAACAACAGTGTGAGGTTTGGACTCATACACAACCTGACACTTCCACAAATATGGTTGGACTAAAAAAACCTCACAAAACTCAAGAGGAGAAACATCACACAATACCTCATCCATGAAGGGCTTGAAGTTGTAGGGAAGGTGACACTACTTGCTGACATAGAGATATCGTCCTTGGTGGAGCCACCTGATGGTGTATGGATGCGGGTGTCGTGTGGTCGGTAGGCCCAACCTCTTAAGGAAATCTGCTGAGATGAGGTTCTTTTGGTCATTTCCACTGTCAATAATGAACTGTAGCGGAGAACCCTTCACCCACATTTGTGAGTGGAAGAGACACTCCCCCTTGTCTGGATCTTTGGGTTCAATCTTTTGGAACTTAGTGGTGATAATGGTGGTATTAGCTTATGCATCAATAATATTCTCCCCCTTTTCAGTTTTTGGCCCGGAGTCAGAACATGTGTGTGACTCTGAAGCTTTTAGCTAGGCCACTAGTGACTGCTAGGTGTGACACTTATTTTTATTGTGGATGGGGCTCTTTTGGAACTCAAACCGCTTTCCTATGTCCTTCTTTGTCTTTGTGGTGCTATTCTTTACTTGTGTCTTCGATAGGTTGTACTAGGTCACTCCACCTTGGATTTTTCCTTTGTTATTTGGTTTGGAGGTGCCTTTTCCCTGCTTCATATTTATAGAACCAAAGTCTCACTTCTTTTGTTTAAATATATACTCGATCTTGACAACATATCAGTACACTATGTTAAGGGAGGAGATGTCCAAGAACTCCATTTCTTCTTTGATGTATTTGTGTATGCAACCAAGATATTTTAGTACCATATGCCATTTAGAATCCTTGATACCCAACTTTGTGTGGAGGGTACGAAATATATCCATGAGCTCCAACATGTCTTGGTCCCTTTCCTATCATAGTGTGGTCCCTTTTATGTATTTATCTTCATAGCTCTTGATGGGGTGATATTGTTCATTGAAGACATCTAAAAATTAATTCAAAGAGGGTTTGACTGAAAGTAGTGAGTATTCCTTCTCGTCCCTCTGCTCACAGTAAGTTTCCCACCATTCATTGACATGGGGGGCAGTTTCGAGGAGTGCAAAAGTAATATTTTCCCTATAAAAAAAGTTATGGACCAAAAAATGCCCTTCCAATAGATTTAACCATTTATCTAGAGAATTTGCATCTATCTGGCCTTCAAATATAGGAATGTCAAAGTTAAATTGTACCTTAAAGGGGGTGGCGCCTCTAAAGTGACTGTTGGATGAAGACGATTCACCCATTGATACTTGATAAAGGATTTGGGAAAATTCATCCATCATCTCATTCATTTTTCGCTCGGGGGTGTCTTCAAGGAACAATTTGAAAGGATCTCCTGATCCCTCGTATTTCTTTCCTTCCGCCATGAGAGTTCGTTGGGCTTAGAAAGGCCGTTTTTGCAAGGTTTCAACCAATTCAATTCCTAACACCTTATACCCTGACCTTGTTGGGGACATGCACAAAAAAATAGAGAAAGAGTAGACTGATTTGATACCATTGATCCAAATTTATGAAGGAATGAAATGAAATACATATTTAAACAAAAATACAAAGATATAGAGAAACAAAACTTCAATTAATAAATAGCAACTACTAAAATTTGTTTACATGCAGGAAGGAAACAAACTAGCTCGGGCAGTGGTATCTTATCTCTGAGAAGAGATGTGATGGCTATGTGCCTTATGAACTGAGTTATAATGAGGCTCATAGGCCTTTTTATCACCAAGAAACAATGGAAAACCATAAACATCCAAAAGCCTAACCCTAGGGGATGATGCGGCAAAAGCTTGTGGGCCACGCTGGAGTTAGCTAGAACGTCGACTTCCTAGGGTCATAACTTTGGAATACTATCTCTGTTTGGTGCACATGATAACCCATTAGAAAGGTATATACAAGGACAACAAATTTTGATTTCAAACCTTTACTTCATATTACATGTTTTCCTGTTTCCCCAAAAAATGTTGTTTAGGGCCCCAAAAGGGTTCTAGAAGTTCAGGACCCAAAAAACTGCCAGAAATATTTATAAAAAAAATTGAAACAGGAAGTTGAAAAGAAATTGTTTTGGGGGTCTAAGTGGAATAGGTGGGTGGCCATCAATATACACCTAGATCAATTTCATAATAGATAAGCTATCTATCCAAAAGATCTCATATCACATACTCATACACGAAGTTTAAACAAGATTAACATGAGACAAGAAATTTCCTTGGTCCTCACTACCCTTCTATGTAGGGTCTTATTGTTTCAAAGACAACAAGGAGGCATCAACAAAAGCATATGTCTTAGAAGCCTTCCATTTCTGGGAGATAATAATTCAATAACATGACCTATTGGAAGTTGTCAACCAACATTGAAAAATCAACAAGTATAGGTGGTCATACCAGAATGAGGTATAGTAAAAAGAGATCTCTACAAAAGTGTTTCCTCTCTTGATGAAGTTATTTTCAAAATGGGAAGTGGTTCCAAGCCAAAGGAAGACAAGCTATAGGAGTGCTTGAAAAGGGAAAGATTAGAAAAGGAATGTACAACCAAAGAAACAACAAAGAGGGAAAGGTTAGAGAAGGGGGATGAAACATTGAGGCTTCAACAAGAAGAAAAAGAGAAGATAAAAAAGAAGATGAAAATAAAATGAAGGACGAGAGGAATATTGAGAAAGGAAGAAGAAGATATGCTTAGGAGAGAAGAATAAGAAGAAATAATAAAGAAAGAAGAAGAGGACATGAAAAAGGAAGAAGAGACACAAAACACAAATCTATTGGATATTAGTCTATCTAAGACTTATATCAACACTCCAAGCATTGCAATGAAAGGATGCCAATTCCCACTTAGATAACTTGGATTAGATGCATTTACCCCTTCCAAATTAGTTAGAGTGGCTAGCATAGTCTCATTCATTTCAATAAAGCAAGGGGAAGGATTGTGAAACAAACCTACAAAAAACTAAATTTACAAAGAGTGTCGACACTCATGGTAACCATTGAAACTCTACTTGTAGTAGACACCAAGAGAGATACAATATTTATGGCATTAGTTTGATGGATTTTTTACAAGCCTTATAGGTAAATATAAAAAACATGGCTCAATAGATTAAGGAGTACAAAGCAAGAATCCAAGTATTGGAACAAGAAGTAAATTAACACAAAGGTGAGAAAACTAGCCTCACTAAATTCAAGGTCTATGCTTTGAGTTGTAGGAGGAACTTGGAACAAGATTAAGCCAAATGTATGCAAGCTTGAAATAATTATATGACTTTTGTACACAAACTCTTGCACTGTTAGACAAGGTCAAGGATAAGAAAGTGTTGGGAGCATATAGTTCAATTTGTTATGATCAACTAAGGATAAGAAAGTGTTGGAGCATATAGTTCAATTTGTTATGATCAACTAAATAAGTGGCATGGAGAAGATCAAAATACACCTATAAACTTGCCCAAAATGACTAGAAGAGAGAGCTAGCTCAACATTGCATCCCTTCCCAATAACGAAAAACCAAGCACTACACAATTAATCAATTATTGCAAGTATTTCTATATATCCAATGAAAAAGTGATTGAGAAATTCCATCTCCGATAGACTGGAGATATGTGCACACTAAGGACCATAGGCCAAATGTTGATAGAGTTGTAGATGGTCACCAAATGAGTACAAATATATTAAAAGAGCACGTAGCAAGTACCTCTACATATATAAATGTGATCAATTCCTTTTTGAGCAAACTAAAAAGTGAGATGGGCCCCATGCATAGAGTTGAAGTATCTTATGAAGTCTCACTAGAAACACTCATTTTTAGGCGAGTATTAAGTTTGGGTGGCCTACATTAAAGACAAAGAACAATGTCGATTATAGTTTTTTTGCAGATAATTTCTAGTTTCATAAACTCTTAGGTTAAGTACGAAATAGAGGAAGTCAAAAGGTTATAACTATCAAAGAGAATGCAAGAAGTCCCAAGATGCAGTTACATCTTGTGGACCATATATGTTCAAAAGAACCTTGTATCAATGGCTCCTGATTTTTGTGATTTTGACAACTAATTCAAGAAATATAACGAGGAGAAGCCCTTAGGGCCATTTTTTGAGTTCTTTGTGAACTATTTCCAGTTTTATTGCTATCATGTACACCATTATAAGGTTATATTGTTAGTGTTGACTATTCTACAGTGAAGTTTATGGTTATTACATTCATGTTGCTTAGCTAGTATTTATTGTTATGAGATGGTAGATATATTGTTGTGAATGGCTTTCCATTATAGACTACTTTGTTTACATTTATAATTCACATTTATGTGTCTATTTTTTTTATATAGAAGCAAGAATATGCCACTAATATGCTATTTATAATTCACATTTATGTGTCTCTATTTTTTTTATATGGAAGCAAGAATATGCCACTAATATGCTATCTACTTAGTTTTTCTCCTAGCTAGTATAGGTCAGAATAGTTTACCCTATGCACTTAGAGCAATTGTATACTACATAGTGCATTTTGCGTTCTGTCACCAAACCCCATGCAAGAATATGCCACTAATATGCTATCTACTTAGTTTTTCTCCTAGCTAGTATAGGTCAGAATAGTTTACCCTATGCACTTAGAGCAATTGTATACTACATGGTGCATTTTGCGTTTTGTCACCAAACCCCATTCATTTTAAGTAATAACTGCCAACCCATAATTTGATGGCTCTCTTATTCCAAATGGTGTGAATTTGGACTTAAGACCCTAGAACACCCTTGTCTATTGCAAAACAATTTTCTTGCATCAATAATGCATCTAAAGCTTGCAAAATTTAAACTAATATATTAACTAGACTTTATTCCAAATGGTGTGAATTGGGACTTAATACCCTAGAACACCCTTATCTATTGAAGAACAATTTTCCTGCGTCAATAATGCATCTAAAACTTGCAAAATTTAAACTAATATATTAACTAGACTTTATTCCAAATGGTGTGAATTGGGACTTAATACCCTAGAACACCCTTATCTATTGAAGAACAATTTTCCTGCGTCAATAATGCATCTAAAACTTAAAATTTAAATTAATTCAAGCCCCTTAATACAATTCGTAGTTCTCTTAAATCGGTTAAAGATCCGATTGACCCCAGGGATGGAAAAGGTGTCTACATCATTCCCTGTTCCTGTGGGACTCCTTACATTGGTGAGACGGGTCGGTCCATTAATCAAAGGATCTGTGAGCATGCGGCTGATATCAAGCATAGAAGATCTCGCTCATCCGCCTTAGCCGAGCATGCAGAAAAGACTAACCATCATGTTTGCATAGAAGATGCTAAGGTCATTGCTAGAATCGACCATTTCCATCATCGTAAGTTGAGAGAGGCTATTGAAATTGAAAAAAGGCCCATTAATCTCAATAGAGATGACGGTTGGAATATCAGCAGATGCTGGATTCCTGCCTTATATTCTTGATTTTTATTATTATTATTATTTATTTATTTAGTTATTTTTTACTTTATTTATTTGATTAAAAAAAAATAATAATAATAATAATAATAAATAAATAAATAAATAATAATAAATAAATAAATAAATAAATAATAATAATAATAAATTAATTAATTAATTAAATAAAATAAATTAAAATAAATAAAAATAGTAATAATATTAATATTAATTATTTAATTAATAAAATCTTTTTATTTATTTTCATTATTTATTAATTTATATTTTTGTTTATTTATTTATTTGTTTTATGTTATTTTTATTCTTTGTTTGACTATTTGATGATGGTGTGTTATAATAAGAATGAATTATATTTATTAATTATTATATAATTTAATCAAAATCTACAAAAATTTACACCACGATTTGTTAAATTACTTACCATTATATTAATATATTAAAGGTTTTATAAATAAATAAGTTAAAATAATAATAATAATAACAAATAAATAAAATTAATAAAATTAAATAAATAAATAAATAATGGAATATTTACTTTTTCAAAGTCAAACTAGCCGTTATCCTAACGGCTAGTTGAGTCATTTCTACATCTATTTATACTTAATGACTGGATCTGATCTCTCACATAATCCTGATGATGAACCACACTCGTCGACCTCGTTCTTTTGCATGTGATTACTACCGAAAGAATTTCTACAAATTTATATTATGGATCACAGAAGCTTAGATTCCAAAAAAACTATTAACTAGACTTTCAACCAATAATTATGTAGACTTAACCTTGCCTAATTAATTTTAATAAACTATAAAAAAACATGTAATTAAGCCAACACCTCACTAACTAAACCAATTTAAATATTAGACTTAATTTTGAATGAATTATAATGTATAGTTCTTAAAACAAAACCAACCAATAATTATGTAGACTTCAACCTTACCTAATTAATTTTAATAAACTATAAAAAAACATGTAGTTAAGCCAACACCTCACTAACTAAACCAATTTAAATATTAGACTTAATTTTGAATGAATTATAATGTATAGTTCTTAAAACAAAACTTTGTTATTAAAATATTTATTAACGTATCTTATACTTTATAGCATATTATCCATTGTCCTAAAAACCATTTTCATTCCTTTGTTAGCCTTGAGGAGGCTGCGAACTCTACCACTATATCACCATAGAAGAGAAGATAAAAGTTAATCCTCCCATTCTAGGCCTCTTAAAGTACATAAAAATTTCAGATGCAAGGATATAATGGACCTAATCATCTCACTCCTTTGCTAAGGGTTTAAAATATAAAATGGCAACCGCCAATTATTTAAAACATTATGCTGAAAGACATCATGAAGACATTAGGAATTTAGTATGTACACCAAATTTAGAGATAATAAAACAACTATATAAATATTAAAATAGAACATGGTCAATATCCATTCTTTGCCTTATAGGATCATAGGAATTGTTATTACAGACCAAAGCATTGATAGAATGTAGTGCCCAAAGCATTGATAGAATGTAGTGCCCAAAGCATTCATAGATTGTAGAGATGATTTAAGAAATTTATACAATTCTAAGAGAGCTTCTATGAGTCCAAATATATCAATGCTAAGAGAGCTTCCATGAGTCAAATATATCAAAGTATAAGTTGCATTGATCTTCTCTAAACTGAAATTACATTTAATGTTTTTTCATAAATATTAATAAATTAATCAAAATAAAGTTTAAATTTTCAGAAATATCAAGAAGTCTGTTCTGTTGATTTTAATAGAATTTTTCCTACCGAACAAATACAAATAAATCTCAATAAATTAAACAATAAGGAAAAACTACATGTTCTTCACCTTTTATTTGTAAAACTTTCAATAAATTAAACAATATGGAAAACCTATATGTTCTCCACCTTTTATCTGTAAAACTTTTCCAGATTTTCCATTTGCCTCGCGGAAGAATCTCAATTAAAAAAAAAAAAATCTTTCTGAGAAAGATAATAAATCAGATTATAGACTCTGAGAAAGAGAATAAATCAGATTATAGACTCTGGGTACACATTTGATACACAACACAAAATTATGCAATGCAAGCTGATGCAAGCTGCTCTGTATTTGAATATTGATGCTAGCAAAACTGTTCAATATTTGAGTGCATCAGATCTCTAAGCTTCGGCCGGAACTCTGTAATGGTCTCCAACTTTGGCTTCCATGATCTGCATGTGCTCAATTTCAGCTCTGCAAGTGCCGTTGACAGCTCTGGATCGTCCTCCAAATTTAGCTTCGGCACAGCAAACTCCTTCTCCCGCGTAAAAACATCCTCCAGATCGTTGTCCCTTTTCATTTCTAGCGGCAGGGGACGCAGGAGGAGGTCCCCAAATGCGGGGAGTACTCTGGCTCCGGAGCTGCGTCTGCTTGCAGGTTTGATGGCGGAATTGGCTTTGAATGCGAGGGAGGCCATGTCTGTCCCAGAGAGCACAGAATGAAGCTTAGCCATTGGCAGAAGGAAATACAGATACCCCAAATCCAATTCTTCGTCTGCTGTCAGAGGATTGATTCGGCGGCCAATCTGCAGGCCATTGGCGTGACAGACAAAATGCTGAGGATTTTCCAGCATAAGCTCTGCTGCCTTGATCCGCCGTTGAAGCTCCTGAACAGTGCCATTCCAGCTGAGGACTTTCACAGTATTGGAAGGAACAGAGTCGGAAGCGCAGGAAATGTAATTGCCCATTACGAATACTGATTTCCTGTCGATATTTTGCAGCGGTTGCGAGTAATGGAGAAACGGATTGTAACTGCAGACAAGGTGGGCAACGCATTTATAAGAATCACATTGATTTCTGGGTACAGCGCGTGAAGCTTCGGCCGTATCACAGAAAGAGGAGAGAAGACACAGAGGAAAAAGCGGAGTTTATGTTGTGCAGAGGCCCACACGCATTCACACCCTGTCAACCTCAGCTACTCTTCCAAAAGCGAATACAGAGGCAGACGCATGTATGTATGCATTAGCTGTCAGCGACTACTTCATTAAAAAAATGTTTTCTTACAAAACATTTGGCGGATCTTGAGCATCTGTCCAGAGAGTTCCACAATCACGAGGTGACAGGTCATGTCGACAGATGGCTGCTTTTAGTTCCCTCCTATTTGATAGCGCCAGCGCTGCTGCCTCTTTTTTCTTCATATAATTTTCAACAAACCATTATCCCACTTATGGGATTGAGCCAGCTCTTCCTATACCTTTTTCCCACATTTTCGATGATGCCAACAGTTATTTTGGGCAGATTCTTTTTAAAAAAAAATTGTATATAATTTTTTATAAACCATTTTTTATTTTTTAAATAATGTTGGTCTTTTTATTACTGATTAAAAATGTTGTATTGGGTATATTTATGTGAGAAAGGCTGCCCCAAAGGGAAAACAGTCCAAAATCATAGGTTGAGTGTACTTTTGTTTTTTTCCCCGGGAGATTGGCCATGTATTTCCGAAGTGTAATGTTAAAACATAGGCTCTGAGCTCTCTACATTAAACCAAAACCAAAACTGTTAGTCATTGGTCTTAATTATTTGAACCATATTCTTCTAAAACGAAGTTGCATGCCATGAGATAACCTGGTTCTTCATGGAACCTGTAAAGCTGATGTGTAGCATGCCATGAGATAGCTTGGTTCTGATTTACATTTGTGTGTGTTTCGATTTACATTTATACAAATTCATAAATATTTTATTTATTAGTCCATGCATTCTAGAAATCGCTTCTTGACTATTATTAGTTGTGCATTGGCCATGATAACTTATAATGTTTAACTTTATAAATAATTAAAGTGATTTTTATTTTAATTTTAAAAATTAATTTGTTAGTATTTCATTAGCTTAAAAATTTGTGTACATTATTTCAGTCTTCCTGACATCTATCCCATCTCATTCATGAAATTTTTTCATATTGAGAAATTGTCCACTTTCACAGGATTTTGCAATATAATTAAACACATTGATAAAAGCCAATACATATATGAGCATATATTATTAACCTAACAGTTATAGTCTTCTCGATTTTTGAACCAAATCCTACCAAAGGTCATTACTTCGTTAATGTGATTGAAAGCTAATTTATTTCATGTCAATAATGAGGCCAAGGGCTTTCATCAAAAGTCTGAAACGACATCAAAAATTGAGAAAGTCTACCTATATGCGCATTACTAATATAGCTCTCAGTTCTAGCAATATTACAAAGAGAACAGAGGCATGATTTTGTCAAATATTCATCTTCCAATGGAATCATCAATGTCACTGTGGACAAAACTCATTTGAGTGGCACTTAGAATGGAGTTAGGATCAAAACATGGAATGGACCACATCTTTTGGTCCATGATCTTAATTGATCCATGATCTTTTGGAATCACGATTGTCATTACACCAAAACTCGTAGGTGTTAGTAAATAGACGAATCGCGAGAGTTAACAGATCCTCGAGAGGTTGTTAGGCACATGTCATGAAACACGCAGGTAGCGTTGACTTTCATTCATCCAACAACCTCCACCCCAACGTGACCGAGGTGTGTTTCGAACTCGACACCTTTGGCTCTAATACCACTCGTTGAAATCACAATTTTCGTTACACCAAAATCCACAGGTGTTAGTAAACGAACGAGTCACCAGAGTTAATAGATCCTCAATAGGTTTTTAGGCATATGTCGTGAAACACATGGAGAGCAATGACTTTCATTCGTCCAACATGATAAAAATTCACTGAGATAAAAAATGGTCTATCAAACCTTAAGAAGGTAATATATTGGTTGGAAATCTTTAGAAGTTTATTTCTATGCTCGAAAAGAATTAAGAGAATTGTTCCAAGATCACCATAATTTTGTTGAGTTAAAAGGTCAAGAAGGTTAGTAGTGTGGAAAATATTTTGAAATTTAGATCTAAACTGAGTATATGATGAAAAATCTATGGGAAAACATTGTTCATCTTCAAACCTCTTAGTGTCACAAAGGTGGTAGAATTTCATCCCAAGTGGCTTGGGAATTGACCAATGCCCAATTTCCCTATGGAGCTCATGAGAATTTATTCTCATCTTAATAATTTTTATCTTCTTATTTACATTAGTCAATACACATATACTTTTGATTTTCAAGATTTGGGTTGATCACCTCCTTATAATATCTTAATTTCATTTTTTCCTCTAACTCTATATCACATCACAATGTCTCCTTAAAATTTAAGTGAATAATATTTTAAATTTTATCCTTATTCTACCAAATGATTGATCTGAATATGGGAAAACTAGTTTTGTTGTGCTAGCACCCTCATCAGTATCAAATAAATGTGTTTAGGATCGTCTCAAATTAGCCAATTATGTGAGGGTTTATGTGTCAAGTTTTGGTGTTTTTTATGAGTAATTCATGAGTTAATTCGCTGTTAAACACACATGTACAACAAGTAAATTGCAGATAAATAATACACAGTAAACACATTACACAGTAGTTGATAACGGAGTTCACCCATCCTGGGTTACATCGTCATGGACCTGCTTCAATGGCTAGGCCCTCGTTAGATTAATGATCAATTCTATGATTACATGCACCTACAATGCTCCAATGGCTTTTCAACCTGCTCCATTGGATTCAAAATACCCAAAAACCTCAAAATAGACTCTTCAAGCTCTGTAAATGGTCTTCAGGTGATCTAGACATGACCTCCTCTCTTGGTGGCCCTAGGCTTCTTTAATCTTAAAAGTGAAAGAAAAAAACACTTACAAAAGTGCTCATATGCCTCTGAAACCTGCACCATCATGCTCAAAGCATCCAAATCATCTAGTATTGACTCTTCTTAAGCCCAATTTGGTCGAAATATGCCAAAGTTACGGCTTCTTCAGTTTTCCCTAGGAAAACTCCTCCAAATCTGGAGAAACTCCGGTTAAGTTCAACAAAAAAGGAGGTGGTGCCGAAAATAGAAGTCCTACCAATTAGTGCTAATCCACACTTAGTGTTAATATTCATATTAATTAGTGGTAAGCGCTATTTAATGTGTAGTTAGCGCTAACCCCGCACTTAATACTAATCCACACTTTAAGCGCATGTAAAACTTGCTTAAGGGTTAATGTTAATTCCACACATTTAACTTTGGAGCTCCGCCTGGTCACGGGCCAACGGTCCTATGCGACCAAGGGCTAGCCCTTTTAAACTCTACTGAAACCTTTGTATCAGCTTAAATATAAGTCGCGATCTTCATATATTAAGATTCAATTGCGCGGTATAAAGGTATGTCATGTTGTTTGTGTGGGGGAGGTCACGGGTTCAACCCTGACCTTCGCCCTTCTGCCAACAAGAATTATTCCAATGCATATATTAATAAAATTCGACCATTATTAACCACATTTCAGCCTTGGAGGGCGGGGGGGGGGGGGGGGGGCATGTGGCGGCCTCCAGGCTTTCCACGTGTCCTCTTCCTATTGGCTCCGCCCAAATCAAATAAAAATGTGACAAATCACCCACTTAGAAACCATCCATGAATTGACACATGACATAGTGTCATTGGGTGAAATGAAGGAATATTCCTTTTTTCTAACTAGGCTGCCATGTCATCTTTTTGTCCTTTTCTGCAAATTTTTTAGTTGTTTAGAAAAACAAACAACAGACTCTATCTTCCTCGTACGGAGTTGGTTTTAGATGAAACGAATTGCACCTAATTCCTGGCGACGAGACCTATCCGGTCATTCTAGTTTGGAGAGATTCTGAGCACTTTAAATTTTTATCAATTTTTCCCCCAATCCAGATTATGATCAATGATATATTCATTTATCACTTAATGGTATAGCCAAGATCAAGCATCCTTATGCCATCCCCACTTGAGACGAAGGTAATTTTGGCTAGAGATTGAAGTAATTTTAAGAAGCCTCTTTCCTTTCATGTTGTTTAATCTCTTCTTGTCATATTAGACACCTAGTCATAGCCATGCTATCAATGGGGGAAAGGATTGCTTTAATATAGACATGTTTTCAATGGGAGAAAGGATTAATTCATGAGGGGGATATGATAGGGTGCACTTCCTTCAATTATGATATTACACATTATAAATTTATTTTGAATCTATCATGTCTTTCTCCACAACTCTATAGATATATTGCATCCCCAAACCTGACATCCCTATAAAATAACATGAGTAATGAGAGTCTCAAAACAGTAGTTTTTTATACCCATATCCAAACATGTTCTGATTTACAATTGTTTTCAAGTCCACGATAAGCTTCCCACCGTCCATTAATCCTTTTCTCATTTCTATAATTCCTTTTGAACTTTTGATGGATATTGATTCCAACATATTTGTAAGAAGGAGCTTCCTCCAAGTTGTTGATGTCATTATAAAAGTATCACATGTGATATTTTTGGATTTAATTTTCATGACATTCCTCTTGCCAATATCAACATCTATACCCATAGAGGAATAGAAATATAGGAGGATTATTAGTTGCATGCCAAGATCAAAAGGACTCCTTGCCAAAAGAATAGTTTCATCAAGATAAAAAAGAAGAGCGATGGATATGCTAGTGAGAGATTGGGAAACATAACTTTTTTCCTCCAAACTCTATCCTAACTTATCAATGTATATACACAAAAAGGTAGAGGAAAAAGGGAATCCTTGCTTGACTCTCATAATGCATTTAATTTATTCAAAATAATCATCAATGGCTGTAAACTTGAAATTAACATTCTCATACAGCCTTATTACAACATCCCTTAAATCAAAGGTGTTTTGTATGTGTTATATTCTTTACACAACTATCCCCATGCATTGTAAAATGCACAATGTGAAATAGGTCGGGGGGTGACAACACCACTAAAAACAAGTTTTTTTGGTGGCTTTTTGTGTTTGATTGTGGTGGTTTTCAAAACACGACTTTTGCTAAAATTAGTTTTGTGTCACATGGTGGTTTTTCCCATGGTTGTTTAGTTTAAGTTAAGGAACTACAATTTTATTCTAATCCAGGGTAAATGGTTTGGTAATTCATGGATGTCGCACGATATATATTGTATTGTGAATTGCAGAGATGAATATATATTAAAAATCTTGTGCAGTTTTTCCCAATTTTGGGTTTCCATAATAAACTATTTATATTAATGTATGTGTTTTCCATTGCATCCTTTCTATTTTATTAAGAATATATTTGCAACAATTAATTGTATAGGGTTAATACCAACAAAAAGGAACATTTATCTCTTCCAACCTCTTCCAAATTTTTGTCCTAGGAACAATGTCAAAATATTTTCTAAATTAAACAAAACAACATAGAAGATCAATTTTAGTATTGCGGCACCACTCTACAATTATCCTAAGAGCAACAAGGTGCTCCATCATTGAATGATATCTCCTAAACCTAATTTTGGATTTAGCTCTTTTCTCATGGAGTTCTAGCCAAATTTTAATCTTCTTTTCCAATATAGTTCCCTACAACCTGGATAAAATGGAGCTAATCATAATGATCATATAATTAGAGGGAATGTGAAATGATTTTAGCCATAAATTCTATGTCTACAACATGAAATATTGCCAAGGATTTATTTTTTTTAAACCGTGTCCATGGAAATAAGGAATTCACAAGGATTTTTAAGATAGGAATTTCCTTCCTTCAAGGAATCATATTAGTATCATTAGTTTTAAGAATTAGATTTTTCCTCCAAAACATTACTAGTTTTTCAATTAATGTTTCATGTAAACTTATAAGAATTGAACCCATGTGGGGAGGATAACAATCATTCCTCTTAACCACCAAACATAAACCCAATTGAAAATAAAGGTTTAGATTTTATAATAATGCCATGTGCATTTTATCTTAACTATACCTATCTAAATATTATGGGAGATAAAACTTTGGAAGTGAAGTGTGAGCTTCTGCATCTACATATAAATATGCTCTTGTACTAAGCTCAATGAGATGACCAGTTTCTTGTTACTGATGAGAGTTTGTCTCAATGTTATGAACAATAACAAGTTCAAACTGAAAAATCTTCTGTTGAATCTCATCTCGTTGAAGCTCTGACTCGAGCTGCAAAAAATCAATCTTGTCTAGTGCATTTTGCAGGCATAATTTAATGTTGAAAAGAGTGTCTTTGCTAACATTTACTATCTCATTAACAGTGGAATGCATTAGAGTGTTAAACAGCTCTAATGCGTCTTCAAGTTTGGCCATTTTCTTAATAAATCAAAATCAATAAACGAAGGGTGTTGGTTTCTGAAAATTCAACTTGTGTGCAATACAGTTGCTAGGCATCCCTGGTTTTATTGTGCATATTAGTAAAAAAAAAATTGATTCTAGAAGTAGGACCAAAAACTATAAGGGTGTAGTTATCATTACTTTGAGTGGTGTGGAAATAAAATATGATCCACAGGCATTCACAAAATTTAATATAGGAGAGCAAGATCTTATTGGTGCTGCAAGAGGTCTTCATTCTAAAATTTCGAAGCATGAATGGATCAAAAAGCACAACATATTCTCGTGCAAGAAAACGAAACAAATGGCTCAAATAATAGTCCACATGAATGGCCCAATTGCAGTCAAACACAACACAAATACACCGAGCCCAATTGCAATCAAACACAACATGAATACACCGAACACGTTTGTTTGCCTTTTTCTCTACATCCTTTCGTCGGTTTCTTTCTCCTAGTATTTATGGATTCAATCTGATGTATGCAGTATGGAAATAGTCTCATAATAAGGAAGGGTTGCGTGGAAAGTGGTGAAGCACCACGTCAGTAGGGGTTTCCATGCTTGCGTGAAAATTAAGCAATGAATCAACAATGCAATGGTGGCTTAAGCTTCCAACACATCCTTTAATGTATCCAATGCAATGACAACAACTCTAAGGCGTGGAAGCTACAAGAGCATTTTGTAAAGTTTTGAAGGTGAAGGCCCGAGGGTGCAAGAGGTGAGAACTGAGCATCGAGGGACAAGCGCAACATTGGAGGCCGAGAGATTGTGTTGGAGAAATGCATATGGAGGGCCGACACATCAAATAACAATAGCTACACTTCGAATGTGTTAACCCGAACTGGCAGCTCGAATGTTGCTCAGGCACGATGCTTGACAATGTATGGGGATGGGAGTATATGGGAAAGTGAATCTAGTGGAAGTTATAAATTGTGTGGAGAAGCGTTATATGTCTAACAAGAGTATGTGCATTAATGAGTATGAAGTATAGGGAGTCAAACCCAGGTTCCTCTATAGGAGGAGTGGCGGTGGTATTACATATGATTGTGCAGCCATGGTATATTATGCAGAGTAACGTAAGATAAACGATGGAAATATAATGGGGTTGTGGGTGTAGAGTGGTATATGGGCGAGTGTGGCATTAAAAACCGGTTTCTGTCGAGGGATACTGCGTGGATATAGAGGGCCGAGGGGTAGGACCACCAGTACATGAGATGTGTTAACAGTGCTAGGTGTAGGAACTGGGAGTGTTATTACCACGAACATATCGTATTGGAGTGGGGTATGATTGTGTGGTATAATGCAAGCCAATCAGGCCAACATTCACAGTCAAGTGATAACAGGAAGTGGGAGGTGAAAACGCGCAATGGTATCCACAGGACCAGAGTTGAGGAGTAGCATGGATTGCTCGTATTGATGTGGAGAGGTCGACCACAGGTGGAGGTGGAGGGCCGAAGGTAACGTATTGTTATGCCAGTGGAGGCCTTCCACACCAAGGTTGAGTGCATAAGGGGTCACAGGAGCGTGTATCATTGAGGGAGGAGCGTGAATGTGTGGGAGGAGCGTGAGGAGGGCAAAAATACTCGACCTGGTGGAGTGAATGGAATAAGGTGAATGAGGGAGAGCTCTTCTACCTTGGAAACAGAGAGGCAGTGAATACAAGATCTCGGACTGTGGAATCATTACTCATACAACCTTCCAGAATTAGCAAATACAAGTTTGAATGGCAGAGGAGCGATAGACTTGGAGCAGAGAGTGCAGGAAAAATGAGGACAATGGCAGGCTGGAGTTACTTACAGGAAAAACTAATTTGGGAGCTAGCATAGTTTTAGAATTTCAGGGCCTAGCCTGCACTCTGACTGTGCTAGTATTGATAAATGCAGGGGAGGCATGATGTACAAGATAATGAAAGAAACGTTTAATGCCATAGAAATACGGAGTCTATATGAAGAAATAAATGGAGGGTTTCAACGAAAAGCCCCCAAATTTACTCCGGCACAATAAAGAATTTCATAAATCAAAATTAAAATCTTTGATAAATCTTAAACCTTCTTATGAAAATACTTGCAAAACATGGAGTTGACACTAAATGCATCAAACTCTTCAGCCGATGAGTTTTTCCATACTTTATAGATTAATGTTGTGGTTGTTTCTGTAGCTTGTTGAGAACAGAATTCCTCCACTGCTGCTGAACCCCGGCTCTGACATATGATTCCACTAGGCGCCCCACATACAAAGTCTGGTTAGGGGCAATTTCTAGTGCTCTTCCAGTCCACTAATGGAACCCCAATCCAACTTTTCCTCCTCCACCGCCGCCTCTTCTTTAGTCGATGGGTTTTGCCATACTTCATGTATTAACGTTGTGGTTGTTTCTGAAGCTTGCAGAGAACAAAATTCCTCCACCACTGTTGAACCTTGTTAAATATTTCCCATTACTTACAGAGGGTTGTATTGGTGTCTCTGTAGTTTGCAATATTGGCAAGAACAAACGCTGCAGAGCCAACATCAAAACCACTTTGGAATCCTAGGATCTAGCCCTCCTGGATTCAGAGAGAGATCTCTCTTGACAAGTGTTTTCAAAGATATTTCTTTAAGGCTTATGATATGATATTAGGCTAGTTATAAAGCACAAGGGTTTGTTTTGGTTTTGGTTGGGTAGAATATCATCAAGATGAAGGAAGTCTTTTGAAGGGTAAAGGTGTGAGTAGGTTGAAATAATGGTTCAGTTGATATGATAGGTAAGAAATAGTATCAATCCATTGGGCTATGGAGTCAAAAAAGGATTTAATTGCACAACAAGTTTCAAAAGTGGTCCATGGGGCAAGTCATCTATGTCAAATGATTATTTAGATTGATTTTGTGACATGGAAACATAAAAAGTGTTGTGAAAGAAACAAACACACAAGAAAAAAAATAACAGCCTAAGATCAGGTAAGTAATTTTAAATTAGCCTGCTTTTGGCATACACTTAAGGGAAAAACACAAAAGTAACCTAAGATCAGGTAAGTACTTTTAAACTAGCTTGCTTTTGATATACTTTTAAGGGAAAACATTAAAAAGAAAGAATAGCTTAAGATCAAGTAAGAACTTTGAATCTAGCCTGCTTTTAGCATATTCTTAAAGGAAAACATTCATGATAAACATAAAAAGTAGCCTAAGATCAGGTAAGTACTTTTAAACTAGCCTGATTTTGACATACTCTTCAGGGAAATTTTCAAAGCAACTGTTGGAGAAGAAACTAGAGGACAGGGCTAACCATAGACTTCTCTAATTCAACTTTACTTAGCAAAATTTTCAAGAACATTCAAGGATAGAATCTCAAGTTTTACTTAGCAAGACATGGGCTCACCAACATTCCTTGACTAATTACACTCTATTGAATTATCCTCAAATACACAATTAGCAGAAAACATAAAGATAAATATTAATCAGTGAGATTTAGGGTACTTGACAGTAATCCTAATCTATATTTGTTGTTCTTTATCAGAGAAAATAGACAGTGTGGAAAACATAAGAAAAATGACAATTATAGTAAGAAAAACATCACCATTGACATAAACCAGGATCCCATAAATCAGCTTGTGTATTTGATGTTCAAACCAGTTACAATCTTCAAGTCCAGTGGGTCTTTTACAACTTCAAACTTCTCATCTCAGCCTATCTTTCTTCAATTACAATACATAGCTTCAACAGCCTCAAAGCTTATTTACATTCAGTGAGTATTTCAACCAACAACCATAATGAACTCCTCACATGATATTTATAGGTGAAAATGAGGAGGTGGAGTGAAAGGAGGTCTATTTGTTCAATTAATATAGAGTAAGTGTTTCCCGACCTTTGGGAGGCCTTAGGAAGAAAATTTTAGATGTTTATATCTGTTTTAATCAATTTTACATTAACTTTCATCAACTTTAGTCACTTTTGTTGACTTTGGAGGCTTTTGGTAGGCTGGCAATTAATTCTGAGCTGCCTTTGGCAAAATATCTTTGACTGTGCATTTACTATGTATTCTTTTGAGGAAATAAGTCTATAGGTGGCATTTCTGGCTTTAATTGCCTTACTGATGTGGCATTTGGATATTCTCTTCGTTGATTTGTGCTGATTTTGCGCTTTGAACTTCAATTAGGCCTTTGTTATTGCTTTTGGGCCTTTATAATTATATTTGGAGCCTTTAAACCCTTTCTGTTGGCTGCATTCACCTTTAAACTGTGTTTTAACATAAAAAATGTAGGATTAAACCTTTAATCCTTCAATCTCATGTATTAACCATTTTAAGTTTGATTATTTGCTGACTTTCCCTTTAATCCACTGTATCAACCTTTAAATTTTTGGTTAAGTCTTCAAATCTTCGATTTCTGACTTTAACCTTTGATCTTCAAGTTTCACTGTCTTTTCCCTTTGCTGTGGACAAGAGGTTTTCATCGAAGCGGGAGGGCTTCTTAATATAACTAGCGCTCATGGAGCACTGGTAAAACTGTGAAAAAAAACCATGTTAACTCCCCCTTTCGTGATTTTTGCCTCTGTTTGGACCACGAGGGTCCTCATCTTCTGGCTCTGTCCTTTATGGACTGTAGGAGGGCTTTCGGCCCTAAAACCACCATAGAACTTGCAAAAAACAACAAAAATGTTAAGAAAACCCTGCGATATTTGGAACAACTTCTTTGGAGGCTGGCAGAGGTGGAGGAACAACGCAGAGGAGGTGAAATGGTGGCGGAAGAGGAGATTTTCATGGCAGAGAGACGAAAATATGTGAAAACCGGGTTGAATTTGAATATAGGCACGAAAAATGGCTTGGCAGTTTTGCGAAAACCGTCGGCGGTTTTCACGCGGTGATTGAGTGGTAAGTGGTTTATTATAAAACAAATGCGATTTAATCATTTCGCGATAGGCGTCCCTTATGAAACCAGCGGTTTCACGTGGATTCGGGTGGTTAAACCCCGGACGACAAAATCACGCGAAATGCGATCCTAACCGTAGGATGAGGAGGGGCAGATCCGAAGGTACAGAGAGGGGCACGATAGAAAGGTGCACGGGCGGAAGTTTTAGTGGGAGACAGGTGGCAGCCGGAGATTGGTGGAGGCAGCTGGGTAATGGGTGGTAGGTCCCGGCGGGGTTGGGTGTCGGGATTAAACGAGAGTCGTTGGATTAAATAAATCAATGGTGGGGATCATTTATAGGGGTGAAATGATATATTTAAGTCGGGAGGATAGGGGAAGAATGAGGATGCATGGTGGTCGTTGATCTTTAAAGTCAACAGCGGGGATTGATTTGTGGAGTGATTAGGCGGGGATAAAATAAAATGAAGGAATGTAGCCAAGGAAGGAAAGAAACGGTCGAGGTGAATTATCGTCGTCAGATCATATAGATCTATGGATAATATCTGTCAGGGTTTGACAAAGGTAACGGGGGAAAATACAAGGAAAAAGACATTTTATAAGGGGAGCGGGGAAAAGACAAAAGGTAAGGGAAGGGGGATGAGAGGAAAAGGAAGGGCAGGGTCCTGTGGAGAAAAAGACTAGGGGCGGAGAAAAAGGGGCTGGTGGCTAGGATTTTAGCGCTAGGTCACAGCGCCTTGGTTTTATGACGAGGAAGGAGCTAGGGTTAAGCCAAAAGGGGCTTAAAACCCAAATTTTTAATATGAGCGAAAAGGCTTAAAATGAGGCTTTTTGAGGTGTTTTTTAGTGTTCCGATAGGTAAAATGGGACACTTTAAACCATAAAAAAGGATTTTTTATGAGTTTAAAAGGGATTTTTGAAGGTTTCTTAGGATAATGAAGGGAAAATTAGAAGGAGAAAAGGGGATTTTTCAGGGGAAAATGAAGGATAAATAAGGGCAAACAATGAGTGACATAGTTTTAGAAAATTATGGAAAATGGCCTAAAAACAGACTTTTTGAATATTAGCATGGTTTCTTGGTGGATTTCTTTAATGAAACAGCAGTGAAAATCACTTTTTGAGCTTAGGCAGCATCAGAAGGCTTCAAGAATGAACAATTTTCTATGAAAATAATCTCTTGAAGGCTTAAGACCTATTTTAGCCATCATTTGCTCTGACAAAAATTTACTGATGGCTAATAGTGGCTCCACTTGGGGATGGTAGCTCCTTGGAGGTGTTAAGAACTTCATAGATTGATCTCTGGGATGTAGATCTGTGCCTTTATCCATTGACAACATTTCTTCTCTGATCATGCTGCTTTAGAAAAGATAATTAGTATTTCATATCAGCAAACAAATTTCTCCCAAACATTCTACCTACACAGCTTACTTTTCCTAACATTTTTTCTTCATAAGGTGCACTTGGACTTGCAAACCTTTTGACATCAACATTTTATTCTTTTATTGAAAGCAAGAAACCAATCTAAATCTACCCATATTTCTTCCATAAGTTCAGATTAAACAGTTGAGCTCATAAATTCTCTACCTAAGCTATTATCTGCCAGGATTAAACTGTCTGACAGATCTTATTCTCTATTTTCTAAAACAGAAATTTAAACATAGTCAAATCAAGATTAGACTGTCTGATTTGCTATGGGGTCTATGGCTGTATGTACAAGCTGCACATAGACTTTATTTGCAGAAATTTAAAACAAAACTGTGAAGGCTTAAGATCTGAAAAACGAAAAACATCCTTCAATCTTTCTTTCAGCTCTGGTTTTGATCATTTAGAGCTGTTCTTTTTCTATTCTTTCTTGGTTCAGATTTTAAGCATGTTTGAACCATTCTTTTTATTTTTCTTTGGCTCAGATTTTGGTCTAATTAGAGTCATTTCTTTCTATCCTAATCTAATCTACTGACAAGCCAAGATTACACAATTTGGAAAATCTGATTCACTAACCTATCAACAGTAAATTGAAATCTATATAGTCATGATTAGGCTGTATGACTAAATAGTAGTGTTGCTTTTAGTAGTGGCATTTAAGCTTCCATACTTTCAGTTTTTTTTTTCTTTTTTGGTATGGGGCTATACCTTTCTTGTTTTTGTTTCTGCCCTCTTTTCCTCTTTTTCTATTGTTTTGTATTTTTCTCTTTTTCCAAATTCAAAAATCAGTGTTATATACAATGAACAAAAAGCTCCGACTCCTAAGATATCAACTAACATAAGTAATGTTTGAGCATCCTGCCATTAATAGGACCTCCAAAAAATTCAGCTCCATCCAACTCTTGTAAAAAGAATGCATTTTTTTCAACAACAGATTGCATAAGCTAAGGGCATTGCCATAAATTATCAAATTTTCCATGTTTTCCCTTATCTTCTCTCCTTGAATTCCATTTTAAAACTTTATCACCAATTTTAAAATCACTTGCCTTGGTTCTTTTTTCAAACAACTTCTTGATGTTTTCTTGTAGTTGTTGTGCTCTGATGTACACTTCCTCTCTGGTTTGTTGTAGATGTATGGTCTGATTTATTCTTCTTGTCATATCATCATCTTCAGACTGTACTTCTTGGATCAGATTCATGACTGGAACTCCTAGATTGGTTGGAAATATTGCATCAGTTCCATAAACTAGTTGATAAGGAGACATCCCAATTGACTTTTTGATTGTCAATCTGTCTACCCATAATGCATATACCAGCTTACTGTGCCATGATTTATTGTCATCTTCCAGCAACTTCTTGATAATGTTTACCAAACTTTTTTTTGATGATTCTTCCAACCCATTACCTTGAGGGTAATAAGCTGTAGAATGACCCGATATGATCTGATATTTATGACAGAATTCAACCATCTTTTTAGACCCAAATGCAGCAGCATTATCAGTTATGATCTTCCTAGGACAGCCAAATCTAGACAGTATATGGTTTTCAAGGAATGAAATGATGACTGAATATATGGCATTCCTAGATGGGATGGCTTCTATCCACTTGGTAAAATAGTCTGTTGCTGTGAGGATCCATCTATGTTGGGCAGATGAGGCAGGATGGATTTCCCCAATGAAGTCTAGACCCCACTGTTGAAAAGGAGCTTCAACAATGATTGGTTGCAGAGGTAAGGGAAACAACTTTCTTTTGCCTTAAAAAAATTGGCGTTTGTGACAGGCAGTAATCATTTTGTGGACATCTTGAAAGAGGGTGGGCTAGTAATAGCCAGCTCTAAGGATTTTTTTAGCAGTTGACTTCCAGTAGAGGTGGCCTCCACATTCTCCTTCATGAAACTCATGCTTGATCTTTTCTGCATCATTCTCAAGAAAAAATTTAAGCAATAATCCACTAGCATTTTTCCAATATAAACATCTATCCAAAATGCAGTAATTTACAGCTTTCAACTTTAAGAATCTTGCCTTAGTTTTAGAAAAAATAGGAGGGACATTTAGATTGAGCAAAACATACAAAATATCAGCATAACAAGATGAATTCAAAAAATGATCTTCAATAATTGGAGCTCTCAAATCTTCTTGTTAATCTAATGCATTAAACATGTTTATATCAAGAGCTTGAAAGTTGGATTTGGCCATAAGTCTCGCTATTCCTTGACCTTTTATGAGCTTAGTGGGTTTGATTTCTAAGTCATATTCGAAAATCACAGCAATCCACTTTCCTCTTTTGCCATCTGGATCTTGGGTCAATATGTCTTTTACAACTAAATGAGGCACAAATGCTATAATGTGGGAATGTAAAATGTAAACTCTGAAGTATTTTAAGGCTTTGACTAAGGAAAAGGCTTGTTTTTCCATTATATTGTACTTCAAAGGTGCATCTCTTAATGCCTTGCTGAAAAATGCAATTGGCTACTCTTGTCCATTCAAGTTTTTCTGTAATAGGACAACAGCTACTGTGTGTTCTGATGCAAATGAAAAAATGAAGAAATCCTTTGTAAAATCGAGACTAATAAGAACCGGTGCTTTGGTAAGGGCTTGTTTTACCAGCTCAAATGATTTCTTTTCTTCTAAGGTCCATTTAACTCCTTCTTCTCTTTTAAGCATGTTTGTCATGTTTTTAAGGAGTTCAGCTAGATTGGGTATGAACCTTCTCAAGAAATTAATCTTTCCAATGAAAGATTGAAGTTCCTTGATGTTTCTAGGATGGCTGATTTGCAATATACCCTCAATCTTCTTTGGATCTATCCTTATTCCCTCTTCTGATATGATATGCCCAAGAATTTTACCTTCTTGGAGACCAAACAATGTTTTCTTTGAATTTAAGGATAACCTAAATTTTCTGCATTTTTCAAAGACTTTTATCAAGTGTATTAGGTGTTCTTCATCTGTTTTAGAATAGACAGTAATTTCATCTAAGTAAATCACTATGAAGTAACCTATTTCTTCTGAAAATGCAATATCCATGGCTCTCTGAAATGTGGCACCAGCATTCATTAAACCAGAGGGCATTTTCAAATACATGAAAGTACCCCAAGGTGTAGTAAAGGTTATTTTAAGTTGATCATTAGGATGTACCAATATTTGATTGTAACCTGAGAAACCATCTAGAAAAGAAATTCTCCTTGAACCAACTACCCTTTGTAAGATATGATCCATTTTGGGTAAGGGATAATTGTCTTTTAATGAGGCTTTGTTTAAGTTTCTAAAGTCAATGCAAAGCCTTATTTCTCCTGTTTTCTTCCTAACAGATACAAGATTAGACACCCACTCTGAGTATCTAACAGGTACTATAATTCTAGCATCATACATTTTTCTAATTTCCTTCTCTACCAGAGGTAATTGAACAGGGTTAATTCTGCACAATTTTTGTTTAAAAGGCTTTTGGTTTTCCTTGAGGGGTATCTTATGCTGGATTATTTCTGTATCATATGATTTCAGATCTTCATAACTCCATGTAAAAACATCAGAAAATTCTTTAAAAAGCTCAATGTATTTCTGTTTAATATGAGCTGGCAGTGTTTTAGATAGTTTGATCATTTTGGGCTTTTATTCACTGCCTATGTTGCATTCTTCCACTTCAGATTCAATAGGTTCCAGTTTTGGCATTTTGGTAGCATCATTCAAGTCAAACAATTCTTCTAATGGGACCAGTCATTTTGGCAAGCTGTGATATTTAAATTGCAACATTTCTAAGTATTCCTTTTCTAAATCTGTGCTATTTTCTATTGTAAGTTTGGGTTCATGGGTTAACAGATTTATTTCAGCGATCTCAGGAGATTTTTCTTCTTTAGAAAGTGGATTTTCTTCAGTAGGATAGTCTTGTTCATACTTTGAATTTGAATTTGGTATTTCAAATTCATTTTTGGACTATAGGAAGTCTTTTATTTGTTTATATTCATCAAAAACTTGCCAGTATTTTTCATTATCCGAGACAGCTGATCTATATTTGACTTTGTTGGTGCATTGCTTGCTTTCATAAGGTGTTAGACAAGTTCTAGCAGCAAAGGCTAATCCATTAGCCATAATGTTTTGGTTCCTTGGGACAAAGGTAAGTTTAAATTCATCAAATGTTCTTAACAAGTCCATGACATCATCTCTATAGGCTCTAAGTCTGGGATGTTTAACAGTGTATTCCCCATTTACTTGTCTAATTATCAATTATGAATCTCCATGAACTGCTATCCTTTTGGCCCCTAATTTCTTCAATAAATGCAGGCCTAAAAGGAGAGCTTCATACTCTGCTATATTATTTTTGCATTGAAAGTTTAATCTATAGGAATGACCCTCAACATGATTTTTTTCAGTGTTATGCACCCATATGCCTGCTCTTGCACCAGTTTTAGAGCAAGACCCATCAAAACTCATACTCCAAAGAGGACTGTTTTCAGATTTGTCACTTATTTCAGTGTTATCCTCTTTGTTTTTTTTGTATAATCTGTCACTGTGTTGTTCCTGTGGGTTTGCACTATGTTGAATTTTGTTTTCTTCCTCAATATTTTCAATGTTTTGAGGTCTCATTCTTTGATTTTCATGATCTGCACTATTTTCATGACTGTTTTGGATCTCAAGACCCGTGATCTGTTTGCTGTAATTTTCTGAATTAGCAGACTGTATTTTAGTTTTCTCTTTGTTTTCCTCTTGATCTATAGCTACCCCTATGTTTGGATGTGGAGGGAGCACTATATTGGTTGATGTTTTATTGACTAACTCTTTCTCATCAAGAATCCCATCATTGTAAAGAATGAATGAGTCAAGGTTAGTATGTATAGAGTAGAGAGGAGAATTTTCTGGTCTTTCTTGGTCACTCACCATGTATTTCATGTTTGTTTCCCTATAGAGTTTTCTAGGTTGACTGAAGACAGGGATGGTGGCATAAGTCATATCCATCTGCATAGTACCTTGCAACTTAGCACCCCATGATCTTGAAAGAAGCATGCTATATTTGGGGGGTATATCAGCCACTACAATGTCCATCACTAAGCTTTTGGCTGGGATTTGAGCTAAGTTAACACATAGGTCTTTTATCAGGCCTAGGCATCTTACTCTGCTTGAATCAAAGGAATATAAATCATTATAAAGTCTAGTTACCTCAAGGCCTAGTTTTTCCATGATTACTTTAGGCATGAGATTATGTGATGCTCCCGAATCAAGAATGGCATTGTGAAAAATATTATCATGGGTATTCAAACTGATGTAGAATGGAGGGGTAGTTCCTTCTTGAAATTTTCTTTCAATTTTAGGACCAAACAGAAGCTCTGGTGTATCAACATTCAAATTAACAGTGTCATGAATTTCTTCTATGTTCAAAGCTTTCAAAATTTGACCTCTATATACATTTTGAGTGACTAATTTGGTGAGTGGGACAGAGATTTTGATTTTGGAAATTTCATTCTCTAGGCTAAAGGGAATATGATTTTTTAAAATGTTTGATTCAGCCTTGTTAGTCACTCGTTGATCAACAAAATCAACTTGCTGATTTTTAGTATTTACAGCAGTTAAAATGGTTTTTTTAGGAGAATTAGCTGAGATGCTAGTGCTGCTAGGGTTAACACTCTGTTTTTCATTGACTTGGGTGTTTTTCCCTTTGTTTAGATGAGAACTTACAGTCACTGTTTTATGATTTTCTACTGTCTTTTTGGAAGCATTTTCAGGGCTGTTTTTGGTAGATTTATCAGAGGTTTTGTTCCTGGAAGTTTCTTGATTCTTTTTACTTCTCAGGTCATATTTTTTAGGTGATCCTATGATGGCATTTTCAAAGTCTAGTTCATAGTATTCCGTTTCTGGTCTTCTATCATCATAGGGCATATATAGACCTTGTTTTCTTTCATAAATGAAATCAGAATCCTCATTGCTTACTCCCAACATGTTCATGTGCTCATCCTCTGTTTGTTCATTTGTTTCTTCATCCTCATTAACATAATTTTCTTGGAAAGGAGGTCTGATCCATTGATCATCCTCTCTTTGTCTATTCTGAGGTTGATTTCTCATAAAGTTCTGATTCTGATTTTGAGACTAATTTCTGTTTTGGGGAGCTGATTGATTTTCTCTAGATTGTGCTCTCTCAAATATGCTTATCCTCTTCATCATGTCCTCCATCATTCTTTCCATTTTTGAGCTAGATGTGGAAGGTGCAGTTTCCTCCCTAAATGATACTTTTTTTTCATTCCTCATCCTAGCTCTTTTCTCAATTAGATTTACTTCCACAGCAAGAGATCCCTTCTACATGTCTTCCAAGGTCAAGGGATCCCTTTCTCTTAGTTGATAGGCCATTTCAGGATCAAATCCTTCAGGGAATTTGGCCAAAGCTGAGCCTTGTGGAGGTTTCAAATCTGGGGATAGTGCATTGTAAACACTATTGAACCTAGTGCAATACCCAGTGTTCCTTTTGAGGTTGTTGTAATCTGAAAGTATTTGAAGAGGGTTTTTTCTGACTTCCCATTTGAATATAGGCACGAAAAATGTCTTGGAAGTTTTGCGAAAACCGTCGGCGGTTTTCGCACAGTGATTGAGTGGTAAGTGGTTTATTATAAAACGAACGTGATTCAATCATTTCGCGACACGCGCCCCTTACGAAACCGACGATTTCGCGTGGATTCGAGTGGTTAAACCCCGGATGGAAAAATCACGTGAAATGCGATCTTGACCATCGGATGAGGAGGGGAAGATCCGACGGTGCAGAGAGGGGCGCGATGGAAAGGTGCACGGGTGGGAGTTTTAGTGGGAGATAGGTAGCAGCTAGAGATTGGTGGAGGCGGCTGGGTAATGGGTGGTAGGTCCTGACGGGGTTGGGTGTCGGGATTAAACGAGAGCCGTTGGATTAAATAAATCAATGGTGGGGATCGTTTAAAGGGGTGAAATGATATATTTAAGTTGGGAGGATAGGGGAAGAATGAGGATGCATGGTGGTCGTTGATCTTTAAAGATCAACGACGGGGATTGATTTGTGGAGTGTGTTGTACCTTAAGAAACAATTCCTTGGCTGTGAAAAGGAATCTGTGCTTAAGACATTCAAATAACTATGTCACAAAGATATGGATCCATGTTTAATCACCTCCAGAGTTCAATCATTGAATCTTCAAAATCAAATGCTATAAACAATCCACAATGCTATTATCTGCTGATATAGAATGAAATGTTCAGAAGAAGAATGAAAGGAAAAAGCCCAAAACGATATGCTGCTGAACAGAATCTATCATCTCAAACTTTAGAAGAATTAAAAGAAAAGAACAGTTAAAATGAAGGAGCGCCTATTAAGGGTTTTAACTCTTCTTTACACACGTAAAAAGAGACCTGCTGCTTCGATACTTCATTTTATTCAAGGACTGAAAATATATTATGTAAACTAGGAGACGTATCAATACCAGCAAATGCTAGAAGTTTTTTTTTCATTCATTAATCACTTGAAATCTCAGTACAAAGAGCACTGTCTGGAGATCCCAAAACCAGAACCCTCGCTCCTCCCCTTATCTCTGCTTTTATATCAGCTATTTGATCTAACTAACTGTTATGATCAGTTTTAAAACTGATTCTTGGAAATTTTGGCATTAATTAAAATTACAAAAAGCTTGTTTTAATATTATATATATATATATATATATATATATATATATATAGAGAGAGAGAGAGAGAGAGATATATATAATATAATATAATATAATATAAAACCCAAAAATAGAATTGGAAGTTTAAAAGGGAAAATGGTGCATTTTGGGTCCCACCACTACACCCATATGTATTGACGACACAATCACCCATTGTTTTTTAAAACCCATAACTGCCTGCGGGATCAATGATAGTGGTTTCCTGAGAAAGGGCTAAGTGATGCCACAATGCATCACAACCGTAGATTTTGTAAATAATGGTTTGAAACAAACCATTTTGCGGGGGGTACTATCTCTCATAAAATCCGATTAATTATGCCTCCGCAAGACCATTGGATCTGAGCTGGATGATCCAAATCATCGATTCAACTGCAATACTATATGCATTTACTTCCTCAGCCAACTCAGCGGTGGATACAGCGAGATCAGGATCCCAAGAAGTCAGTTCTAATGCAGGGCCTCGAGGAGAATCCGCAACCTTAAAATACTGAGGATAACTACTGCATATTTTGGTTTTGAAGCCATCGAGAAGGCCAAGGTCTATCTTAATATGCCCAATTCTCTCCAAGGAGACCTTTTATCAATAGACATCATTACTATTTTTCGCAACTTATTCGCCAAAAGAGCCTCCATATTCTGCCTTATATTCAACTCCTCCATATATATTTTGTCTGCTTCTGGGGTCAGTCTGAAATAAAGGGAATACCACCCTCTTGCAGTATTTCAAACACTCCAGGATATCTCTTTAACAAGGAAATTACTCTTCGTTTTTTATTGAGTCCAAGATCTCTTCTGTACTTACCAAGCTCTCTGAGAGACATCGTCCTATTGGGCTGTTTTGACAAGAATGTCCCGAATCTTAGACACTAGTTTCAGCTTCTTTTGGCGCTGTATAACATCGTCAAATGGAATTTCCTTTCTCCTTTTCACGACTGCAACTATTAGAGGACGACCCCGAGGAGATTTTTGACAAAAACCTATTTCAAATGCGTTGAACATAAAGTTTCTATTGTTTCCCAGGAAGGAGTGCTTGGTTTGTTTCAGAGCAATGCAAGTTTTGCCTGATGTCGCTGTTGGTTTTCTCACTGAAAGAGAAAAGGAGTGACACGAGCTTCTTGATACAGATGAAGTCACAATAGGAGTCGAGACCCATTTGAACTGAGTAAGAACAGATTTAAACGCTTTAAGCTCCATTTCCACCATCCCAAATTTCCACTGAAACTCTGTTTGAATATCCACAACAACTACTATTTGGCAGATGTGGGTTCTATCCGACTCCTAAGGGTAGTGAGTTAAAAGTTTGTAAGAAACACCCAGTAACAATCGCTGAGAGTATCAACATAGATTTTCCGGTATCACATAATCGAGCGCTCCAAGGTTCATGGAACTAATGCCTGGAGATTGGCATTCCACTTTCATGTATTGAATGTGTAATCTTCTTAGAAATAAGAAAGCCAGAAGTCCAGGACATGTAAGTTCAAATTGCAATCATTATCAGCGTAAAATTTATGATTTATGGAATGACTGCTCCAAATATGCACCAAATAAATTCCAAAACAACCTTCTTAGCTCTCCAATGACTGGAAACACTTTCATAAGCTTTAAAAATGCAAGAATTAGTCTTACCCCTGCAGCCTTTTCATTGCGCTCATCAATTGAAGCAAAAAAATTTGGGATGACAATAAAATCCTTTTGTTCCCAACTGCCTATGGCAAAAAGGTCATCGCCAAAGTCTAAACATTCACATCTGTCCTGCGCTAGTCCATTATCATTCTCATGACAGTGCAAAACATATCCTCTGTTGTTAATGACCATTCCTGGTAAACTGCTATAAGACTTAGTTGCAACTATAGCTAAAAGTCGGGAATCACGAACCAGACAGCAAAGGAAAAAAAGTGAATAGGGCAGCATAATTGTCGGCTATCAAAGTCAATATCATCTCCACCCTCTTCTCCATATGCTTTATTCAACAGCGGCTCTCCTCTTGCTCGTGGTGACCGGAAATTCAATTTCCTCTTTTTCCAAGAAAGAAGGCTTCACATGGAAGGAGGTTGTACAATAGCATAATCAGAGTCAGATGAGCATGGCTCCTCGATCACCTTGGAACTTGACTCTATATTTTCTTTATGATTAATTATCCAATTGTCATCATCTCCATCTTTTCTAAAGTCCAAATAGAGAACTCCTTCAACACGATTAGCTGCAGCCAAAGTCCCATAGCTAAAGGAATTCCGAACACTAAATTAATCCTTATCCTCAGACTCATCCTCATCACATTCACCAACAGAATCATTTTCAAACACATATTCACATCCATCACTCCTTGTAGACAATCTTTCTTTGCTCTTCCTACTCCTACATAATCTCTAAAAATATTAACTTTTCTCAGACCTGCTTTGAGAGCAGAAAGCTCCTCCTTTTCTGGCAATGGTTCGCCACCATAATGTGATGATGGTACAATAGTTCTATTAACTGGGTCCATTACTTCCTGGCCAGTTCGAAGCTCCACAAAATTGAGAGCAACAGTAAGTGCTGCTTCAGGTGCTATGACTCCAGTAAAGCAAGATACGGGAATCTTGGTAGTTTTTATTGTATTCTCCATAGGCAATGCATACTCCCCAAGGTTGAGGGAAGTTGTTCCTATAAAATATGGCTTGCTCTTTGATTCTTGAGTCAAACCCCCTGCTTTTGCAAATTCAACGAGCAATCGAGGTAGAATTGCACTAAAAGGAAAATTCTGCTGGTTAACACTCAACTGGGCAAGTATTTTTGCAATTGGTCTCGGCAAAATGATGCATGGGATGGCCAAGAGTTGCAACAGCATGGTCCTGGATTTTTAGCTAGTCGATCGCTACAACATCTGGCTCCAATTGGGGACAGTACTTTGGTAGCAAAGTGATGAGGACTTGTAGATTAGTAGCCTTTATTAGGCATGGAGTCGAGTTAGACTGAACTTTCTCTCAATCCAAAATCTCTGAAGATTTCAAAACTTCTCTGAACCCTCCTTCTTCTAGGATCTTTATTCTTGAACTGAAATTGATAAACTAAAAATACTGCAACTGTGAATGCTCAACTTCTGAGCTTATTTATGTACAACTCCTATATATATAAGCATGGTTGAACTTAATCAAGTGAAGTCAACCTTCCAATGGAACCAATCCAACATCTGCTTGTTGGATTTAATACCTTCGTATTGCTGAAATTTAAAAATCAAAACAGGAATGTACCATGAAAATTTTTCATATACAAAACTTTGTACATACCCTTGCAAAAAAACTTATTGCTGACCAAAGAAATTTGCCATATATTCAGCAACTGGATCATAGAACTCATGAAATAAAGTTTTGGCCACCTTCTCTTCTTGAACATTTTGCTGATGTAGATTTCTTTGAACATGGCGGCTTCTTTCATTGTTTGACTTTTCAACTAGAAATTGTGTGTGAGGAACTTTACTGCCATTTTCTGTAGGCAGGCATTCAGGCTGAAAATAAAAATCCAAGGTTTGCTCTCCATAATGCTGATGCTCTTCGTATAACATCAATTCTTAACGAAAATTTTCTTCCTCCTGCAAACATGTCTGAGAAACTGCACTATTTTCCTCACTACTCACCAAATTATTGCAATGATCTTCCATGCTTTCATAGTGTAGTTCAGCTGTTGCAACTAAGTTTTGACTAGAATTTTAAAAATGATTAGATTCTTGTCTTTCAACAATATAGGAACCTTTTGACACTTTTTGGAAATATTTATTCACCTCTGAACTTACATTCTCTTGTAAAGAAATTCCAATGTTTCCTTCACAAGCACTCTTATCTTTGACAAAACTTGGACTTTCTACATCGCAGGAAATTTTTTTACAAGCCCACACATTATTCTCGATTTCTTGCGCATGGAGAAACATCAGCTTCAGAGTGCTAGGCTTTCTCTCCTTGAGATAAAAAGCCAAGGCAATAGAAAGAGCTTTCAAATAATAGACCATAGCTGCTGCTTCTGGAGGTCGAATTTCTTCTGGCATGCTGAAATAAATTTTTTGAAACCTCCTATTAAACTCAAAGATTGATTCATTTCTTCGCCTTTGGATAGAATATAATTCCAAGAGGTGCTCTTCATATGACTTACTCTCGCCCCAATATGTAAGAAATACATCTTGAAGATCTTTCCAGGAATTAATTGAACCTTCTTCCAAACACTGAAACCATTGCTGAGCATCCTGCTTTAAAGAATGACAAAACATCCTTAAAGCTACGTCTTCATAAATAATTTGGAATTTGTCTAGAAAGTATTCAAATTCCAAGATATGTGATTCAGCTGAAATGTCCTTCTCCTTCCAGGAGAAACTTGGCAAGGACTTGAATCTGTTTGAAGGATATTGATGGAGAATAGTGGGCAGCTTCAAGGGTTTAAAGATTTCTCTGTTTTTGAACTGAAAAATAGTCAATTTATTGAGAAGCAAAATATTAACTTCCAAAGATGAGGAATCATCACCTTTATGCCCAGACTGTGACTGATTATCTTCCGGGATTGTAATACAACAATCATCCCTCCTTTCATGTTTAGGAGATACACTTGTGTCAAGATTTATAATACAAGCAGAAGAAAAATCATCTTTTTCCAATAATGAATTTACATTTTGGGCCTTATAATCTTCTGAGAAAATAAAGCAGGAAACAATCCTTTTAATATAAAAGGGAAAATATACCACTAAACTGACAGTAAAAAATATAACCTCCTTTAAAAAAAGGAAATTACGATACATGTTTTTTCCATGATACTTTCTCATCTTCTTGCTAGAAAAATTCTTCATCTAATGAAACTTTCATCAGTGGAGTCGCCAGGTGAATAATAAACAACCAAACTTCAAATCTGAATCTTGTTCACCATCAAGAGTAAGGGATTATGAAAGCTTCTGTTGCAAGGTATTTGACCTTGCGTTTGGCTTTTGAAAATGAGAATTCTGTAAAAAGTAAACACAGCCGAGTACTTCCTCCTCGCTCAACAACCAGAGGAAATGGAAAGAAAACCCAGGGAAATGAACTTTGCTTCTTCGATCCCTAGAAACGACACCAATTAATGTTGTACCTTAAAGAAACAATTCCTTGGCTGTGAAAAGGAATCCATGATTAAGACATTCTTATGATTATGTCACAGAGATATTGATCCATGTTTAATCACCTCCAGAGCTCAATCATTGAATCTTCAAAATCAAATGCTATAAACATCCCACAATGCTATTATCTACTGATATAGAATGAAATGTTCAGAAGAAGAATGAAAGGAAAAAACCCAAAACGATATGCTGCTGTACAGAATCTATCATCTCAAGCTCTAGAAGAATTAAAAGAAAACAGTTAAAATAAAGGAGCGCCTATTAAGGGTTTTAACTCTTATTTACACATGTAAAAAGAGACCTGCTGTTTCGATACTTCATTTTATTCAAGGACTGAAAATACATTATGTAAACTAGAACACGTATCAATATCAACAAATGCTATAAGTTTTCTTTTCATTCATTAATCACTTGAAATCTCAATACAAAGATCACTGTTTCGAGATCCCAAAAACCGGAACCCCTGTTCCTCTCCTTACCTCTGCTTTTATGTCTGCTGTTTCCTCTAACTAACTGTTATGATCAGTTTTAAAACTGATTCTTGAAAATTATAGCATTAATTACAATTACAAAAGATTTGTTTTAATATTATATATAAAATATATAATATATATATATATATATATATATATAATATAAATCCTAAAAATAGAATTAAATAAAAGGAAAAATGGTGCATTTTGGGTCCCATCACTACACCCATATGTATCAACGACAAAATCACCCATTGTTTTTGAAAACCAATAACTGCCTGCGGGAGCAATGATAGTGGTTTCCTGAGAAAGGGCTAAGTGATGTCGCAATGCATCACAGCCATAGATTTTGTAAATAATGGTTTGAACCAAACCATTTTGCGGGGGGTACTATCTCTTATAAAATCCGATTAATTTATGCCTCCACAAGACCATTGGATCTAAGCTGGATGATCCAAATCGTCGATTCAACTGCAATACTATATGTGTTTACTTCCTCAGCCAACTCAGCGGGTGATATAGCGAGATCACGATCCCAAGAAGTCAGTTCTAATGCAGGGCCTCGAGGAGAATCCACAACCTTAAAATACTGAGGATAACTACCGTGATATTTTGAGCCAGAAGTCACTCAGCGCCAAGGTCTGGTTTTAAGATGTCTAATTCTCTCCAAGGAGACCTTTTGGTCATTAGACATCATTTTTTATTACTATTTTTCGCAACTTATTCACCAAAAGAGCCTCCATATTCTGCCTTATATTCAACTCCTCCATATATATTTTGTCTGCTTCTGGAGTCAGTCTGAAATAAAAGGAATACACACCCTTTTGCAGTATTACAAACACTCCAGGATATCTCTTTAACAAGGCAATTACTCTTCGTTTTTTATTGAGTCCAAGATCTTTTCTGTACTTACCAAGCTCTTTGAGAGACATCGTCCTATTGGGTTGTTTGACAAGAATGTCCCGAATCTTAGACACTAGTTTCAGCTTCTTTTGGCGCTGTATAACATCATCAAATGGCATTTCCTTTCTCTTTTTCACGATTGCAACTATTAGAGGACGACCCCGAGGAGATTTTTGACAAAAACCCATTTCAAATGCGTTGAACAGAAAGTTTCTATTGTTTCCCAGGAAGGAGTGCTTGGTTTGTTTCAAAGCAATGCAAGTTTTGCCTGATGTCGCTGTTGGTTTTCTCACTGAAAGAGAAAAGGAGTGACAAGAGCTTCTTGATACAGCTGAAGTCACAATAGGAGTCGAGACCCAGTTGGACTGAGTAAGAACAGATTTAAACGTTTTAAGCTCCACTTCCACCATCCCAAATTTCCACTGAAACTCCATTTGAATATCCACAAAACTACTGTTTGGTAGATGTGGATTCTATCTGACTCCTAAGGGTAGTCACTTATAAAATTTGTAAAAAACACCCAGTAATAGTCGTTGAGAGTATCAACACAAATTTGCCAGTCTCACATAATCCAGCGCTCCAAGGTTCATGGAACTAATGCCTGGAGATCGGCATTCCACTTTCATGTATTGAATGTGTAATCTTCTTAGAAATAAGAAAGCCAGAATTCTGGGATATGTAAGTTCAGATTGCAATCATTATTAGCGTAAAATTTATGATTTATGGAATGACTGCTCCAAATATGCACCAAATAAATTCCAAAACAACCTTCTTAGCTCTCCAATGACTGGAAACACTTTCATAAGCTTTAAAAATGCAAGAATTAGTCTTACCCCTGCAGCCTTTTCATTGCGCTCATCAATTGAAGCAAAAAAATTTGGGATGACAATAAAATCCTTTTGTTCCCAACTGCCTATGGCAAAAAGGTCATCGCCAAAGTCTAAACATTCACATCTGTCCTGCGCTAGTCCATTATCATTCTCATGACAGTGCAAAACATATCCTCTGTTGTTAATGACCATTCCTGGTAAACTGCTATAAGACTTAGTTGCAACTATAGCTAAAAGTCGGGAATCACGAACCAGACAGCAAAGGAAAAAAAGTGAATAGGGCAGCATAATTGTCGGCTATCAAAGTCAATATCATCTCCACCCTCTTCTCCATATGCTTTATTCAACAGCGGCTCTCCTCTTGCTCGTGGTGACCGGAAATTCAATTTCCTCTTTTTCCAAGAAAGAAGGCTTCGCATGGAAGGAGGCTGTACAATAGCATAATCAGAGTTAGATGAGCATGGATCCTCGATCACCTTGGAGCTTGACTCTATATTTGCTTTATGATTAATGATCCAATTTTCATCATCTCCATCTTTTCTAAAGTCCAAATAGAGAACTCCTTCAACACGATTAGCTGCAGCCAAAGTCCCATAGCTAAAGGAATTCCGAACACTAAATTAATCCTTATCCTCAGACTCATCCTCATCACATTCACCAACAGAATCATTTTCAAACACATATTCACATCCATCACTCCTTGTAGACAATCTTTCTTTGCTCTTCCTACTCCTACATAATCTCTAAAAATATTAACTTTTCTCAGACCTGCTTTGAGAGCAGAAAGCTCCTCCTTTTCTGGCAATGGTTCGCCACCATAATGTGATGATGGTACAATAGTTCTATTAACTGGGTCCATTACTTCCTGGCCAGTTCGAAGCTCCACAAAATTGAGAGCAACAGTAAGTGCTGCTTCAGGTGCTATGACTCCAGTAAAGCAAGATACGGGAATCTTGGTAGTTTTTATTGTATTCTCCATAGGCAATGCATACTCCCCAAGGTTGAGGGAAGTTGTTCCTATAAAATATGGCTTGCTCTTTGATTCTTGAGTCAAACCCCCTGCTTTTGCAAATTCAACGAGCAATCGAGGTAGAATTGCACTAAAAGGAAAATTCTGCTGGTTAACACTCAACTGGGCAAGTATTTTTGCAATTGGTCTCGGCAAAATGATGCATGGGATGGCCAAGAGTTGCAATAATAACATCCGGACTTTTAGCTAGTCGAATTAGGCTACAACATCTGGCTCCAATTGGGGACAGCACTTTGGTAGCAAAGTTCTGAGAACTTGTAGATCAGTAGCCTTTATTGGGCATGGAGTCTAATCAGACTGAATTTTCTCTCAATCCAAAATATCTTACAATTTCAAAACTTCTCTGAAACTTCTCTTCTTCTAGGATCTTTATTCTTGAACTGAAAATGATAAACTAGAAACACTTCAACTGTGAATGCTCAAATTCTGAGCTTATTTATGTACAAATCCTATATATATAAGCATGGTTGAACTTAATCAAGTGAATTCAACCTTCCAATGGAACCAATCTAGCATCTTCTTGTTGGATTTAATACCTTCGTACTGCTGAAATTTAAAAATCAAAACAGGAATGTACCATGAAAATTTTTCATATACAAAACTTTGTACATACCCTTGCAAAAAAGCTTGTTGCTGACCAAAGAAATTTGCCATATATTCAGCAATTGGATCATAGAACTCATGAAATAAAGTTTTGGCCACCTTCTCTTCTTGAACATTTTGCTGATGTAGATTTCTTTGAACATGGCGGCTTCTTTCATTGTTTGACTTTTCAACTAGAAATTGTGTGTGAGGAACTTTACTGCCATTTTCTGTAGGCGGTGTATCTGTGCCGAAAAATAAAAATCCAAGGTTTTCTCTCCATACGTCGATGCTCTTCGTATAATATCAATTCTTGACGAAAATTTTCTTCTCCTCCCCGCAAACAGGTCTGAGAAACTGCACTATTTTCCTCACTACTCACAAAATAATTGCAATGATCTTCCATGCTTTCATAGTGTAGCTCAGCTGTTACAACTAAGTTTTGACTAGAATCTTCAAAATGATTAGATTCTTGTCTTTCAACAACACAAGAATATTTTAACACTTTTTGGAAATCTTTATTCGCCTCTGATCTTACATTCTCTTGTAAAGAAATTCCAATTTCCTTCACAAGCCCTCTTATCTTTGACAAAACTTGGACTTTCTACATTGCAGGAAAAATTTCTAGAAGCCCACGCATTATCTTCGATTTCTTGTGCATGGAGAAACATCAGCTTCAAAGTACTAGGCTTTCTCTCCTTGAGATAAAAAGCCAAGGCAATATAAAGAGCTTTCAAATAATAAACCATAGCTGTTGCCTCTGGAGGTCGAATTTCTTCTGGCATGCTAAAATAAATCATTTGAAACCTCCTATTAAATTCAGAAATTGATTCATTTCTTTGCCTTTGGATTGAATATAATTCCAAAAGGTGCTCTTCATGTGACTTATTCTCGCCCCAATATGTAAGAAATACATCTTGAAGATCTTGCCAGGAATTAATTGAACCTGCTTCCAAACACTGGAACCATTGCTGAGCATCCTGCTTTAAAGAATGGAAAAACATCCTTAAAGCTACGTCTTCATAAATGATTTGAAATTTGTCCAAAAATTACTCAAATTCAAAGATATGTAGTTTAGCTGAAATGTCCTTCTCCTTCTCGGAGAAAATTGGCAAGGACTTGAATCTATTTGAAAGATATTGATGGAGAATAGCAGACATCTTCAGGGGTTTAAATATTTCTTTGTTTTTGAACTAAAAAACAGTCAATTTCTTATCAGGAAAAATATTATCATCCAAAGATGATGAATCATCACCTTTATGCCCAGACTGTGACTGATTATCTTCCGGGATTGTAATACAACAATCATCCCTCCTTTCATATTTAGGAGATACACTTGTGTCAAGATTTGTAATACAAGCAGAATAAAAATCATATTTTTCCAATAATGAATTTACATTTTGGGCCTTATAATCTTCTGAGAAAATAAAGCAGGAAACAATCCTTTTAATATAAAAGGGAAAATAGACCACTAAACTGACAGTAAAAAATAGAACCTCCTTTAAAAAACGGAAATGTTGATACATGTTTTTTCCATGATACTTTCTCATCTTCTTGCTAGAAAAATTCTTCATCTAATGAAACTTTCATCAGTGGAGTCGCCAGGTGAATAATAAACCACAAAACTTCAGATCTGAATCTTGTTCACCATCAAGAGTAATGCATTATGAAACATTCTGCTGCAAGGTATTTGACCTCGCGTTTAGCTTTCTGAAAAAGTAAAACACAGCGGAGTACTTCCTCCTCGCTGAACAATCAGAGGAAATAGAAAGAAAACCCAGGGAAATGAACTTCGCTTCCTCAATCCCCGGCAACGGCGCCAGTTAATGTTGTACCTTAAGAAACAATTCCTTGGCTGTGAAAAGGAATCTGTGCTTAAGACATTCAAATAACTATGTCACAAAGATATGGATCCATGTTTAATCACCTCCAGAGTTCAATCATTGAATCTTCAGAATCAAATGCTATAAACGATCCACAATGCTATTATCTGCTGATCTAGAATGAAATGTTCAGAAGAAGAATGAAAGGAAAAAGCCCAAAATGATATGCTGCTGAAAAGAATCTATCATCTCAAACTTTAGAAGAATTAAAAGAAAAGAACAGTTAAAATTAAGGAGCGCCTATTAAGGGTTTTAACTCTTCTTTACACACGTAAAAAGAGACCTGCTACTTCGATACTTCATTTTATTCAAGGATTGAAAATACATTATGTAAACTAGGAGACGTATCAATACCAACAAATGCTAGAAGTTTGTTTTTCATTCATTGATCACTTGAAATCTTAGTACAAAGAGCACTGTCTAGAGATCCCAATACCGGAACCCTCGCTCCTCCCCTTATCTCTGCTTTTATATCTGATATTTGATCTAACTAACTGTTATGATTAGTTTTAAAATTGATTCTTGGGAATTTTGGCATTAATTAAAATTACAAAAAACTTGTTTTAATATTATATATATATATATATATATATATATATATATATAGAGAGAGAGAGAGAGAGAGATATATATAATATAATATAATATAATATAAAACCCAAAAATAGAATTGGAAGTTTAAAAGGGAAAATGGTGCATTTTGGGTCCCACCACTACACCCATATGTATTGACGACACAATCACCCATTGTTTTTTAAAACCCATAACTGCCTGCGGGATCAATGATAGTGGTTTCCTGAGAAAGGGCTAAGTGATGCCACAATGCATCACAACCGTAGATTTTGTAAATAATGGTTTGAAACAAACCATTTTGCGGGGGGTACTATCTCTCATAAAATCCGATTAATTATGCCTCCGCAAGACCATTGGATCTGAGCTGGATGATCCAAATCATCGATTCAACTGCAATACTATATGCATTTACTTCCTCAGCCAACTCAGCGGTGGATACAGCGAGATCAGGATCCCAAGAAGTCAGTTCTAATGCAGGGCCTCGAGGAGAATCCGCAACCTTAAAATACTGAGGATAACTACTGCATATTTTGGTTTTGAAGCCATCGAGAAGGCCAAGGTCTATCTTAATATGCCCAATTCTCTCCAAGGAGACCTTTTATCAATAGACATCATTACTATTTTTCGCAACTTATTCGCCAAAAGAGCCTCCATATTCTGCCTTATATTCAACTCCTCCATATATATTTTGTATGCTTCTGGGGTCAGTCTGAAATAAAGGGAATACCACCCTCTTGCAGTATTTCAAACACTCCAAGATATCTCTTTAACAAGGCAATTACTCTTCGTTTTTTATTGAGTCCAAGATCTCTTCTGTACTTACCAAGCTCTCTGAGAGACATCGTCCTATTGGGCTGTTTTGACAAGAATGTCCTGAATCTTAGACACTAGTTTCAGCTTCTTTTGGCGTTATATAACATCGTCAAATGGCATTTCCTTTCTCCTTTTCACGACTGCAACTATTAGAGGACGACCTCGAGAATATTTTTGACAAAAACCCATTTCAAATGCGTTGAACAGAAAGTTTCTATTGTTTCCCAGGAAGGAGTGCTTGGTTTGTTTCATAGCAATGCAAGTTTTGCCCAATGTCACTATTGGTTTTCTCACTGAAAGAGAAAATGAGTGACACGAGCTTCTTGATACAGATGAAGTCACAATAGGAGTCGAGACCCAGTTGAACTGAGTAAGAACAAATTTAAACGCTTTAAGCTCCATTTCCACCGTCCCAAATTTCCACTGAAAATTCGTTTGAATATCCACAAAAACTACTATTTGGCAGATGTGGGTTTTGTCTGACTCCTAAGGGTAGTCACTTATAAAAAATTTAAAAAACACCCAGTAACAGTCGCTGAGAGTATCAACACAGATTTTCCGGTATCACATAATCTAGCGCTCCAAGGTTCATGGAACTAATGCCTGGAGATCGGAATTCCACTTTCATGTATTGAATGTGTAATCTTCTTAGAAATAAGAAAGCCAGAAGTCTGGGACATGTAAGTTCAGATTTCAATCATTATCAGCGTAAAATTTATGATTTATGGAATGACTGCTCCAAATATGCACCAAATAAATTCCAAAACAACCTGCTTAGCTCTCCAATGACTGGAAACACTTTCATAAGCTTTCAAAATTCAAGAATTAGTCTTACCCCTGCAGCCTTTTCATTGCGCTAATCAATTGAAGCAAAAAAAACTTTGGATGACAATAAAATCCTTCTGTTCCCAGCTGCCTATGGTAAAAAGGTGATCGCCAAAGTCTAAACATTCACATCTGTCCTGCGCTACTCCATTGTCATTTTCATGACACTGCAAAACATATCCTCTGTTTTTAATGACCATTCCAATTAAACTTCTATAAGACTTAGTTGCAACTACAGCTAAAAGTCGGGAATCACGAACCAGACAGCAAAGGAAAAAATTCAATAGGGCAGGATAATTGTCGGCGATCAATGTCAATATCATCTCCACCCTCTTCTCCATATGCTTTATTCAACAGCGGCTCTCCTCTTGCTCGTGGTGACTGGAAATTCAATTTCCTCTTTTTCCAAGAAAGAAGGCTTCACATGGAAGGAGGCTATACAATAGCATAATCAGAGTCAGATGAGCATGGCTCCTCGATCACCTTGGAACTTGACTCTATATTTGCTTTATGATTAATGATCCAATTGTCATCATCTCCATCTTTTCTAAAGTCCAAATAGAGAACTCCTTCAACACGATTAGCTGCAGCCAAAGTCCCATAGCTAAAGGAATTCTGAACACTAAATTCATCCTTATCCTCAGACTCATCCTCATCACATTCACCAACAGAATCATTTTCAAACACATATTCACATCCATCACTCCTTGTAGACAATATTTCTTTGCTCTTCCTACTCCTACATAATCTCTAAAAATATTAACTTTTCTCAGACCTGCTTTGAGAGAAAAAAGCTCCTCCTTTTCTGGCAACGGTTTGCCACCAGAAGGTGATGATGGTACAATAGTTCTATTAACTGGGTCCATTACTTCCTGGCCAGTTTGAGGCTCCGCAAAATTGAGAGCAACAGTAAGTGCTGCTTCAGGTGTTATGACTCCAGTAAAGCAAGATACAGGAATCTTGGTAGTTTTGATTGTATTCTCCATAGGCAATGCATACTCCCCAAGGTTGAGGGAATCTGTTCCTATAACAGATGGATTGCTCTTTGATTCTTGAGTCAAAACCCCTGCTTTTGCAAATTCAACGAGCAATCGAGGTAGAATTGCACTAAAAAGCAAAGTCTGCTGGTTAACACTCAATTGGGTAAGTATTTTTGCAATTGGTCTCGGCAAAATGATGCATGGGCTAAACTAGTTTAATAGTGTTCATATGTTTTAGAATTGTAATCATAAATATTGGCTTTGGGAATTGGAGATGGATGATACAATTGAGTTTAATGACCTTGCAAGAGAAAATAACTATGGCCCTCCAGAGTTTTAGATATATTGTATTAATGAACTCAATGTAGCTAAGGACACATCAATTTCATCACTTAGATTTATTAGCTTTTAGTTTGGGTTTGGTTCTAAATTTTGGTTTGTTGATGGTGGCTTTGGGTTTTGATTAGGTTCCATATTAATCAATTTTCCTATATTTAAATATAATGATAGTGTTTGAAGTATTATTTTTGTTATTTTTTCTAATTTTAAACCAAATAATAATAATAATAAGCATTAGAACACTTTCTTTCACTGTAAGGAAAAAGTATATGTTGATTTGGCACACAAGTTTGTTTTGGAAGGAAACACTTTGCTCAATAACTCCCATAAACATGTCATGTCATCCCAATATGGTAAAAAATGGGGTCGCAAGTGCATAAATAAAAATATTATTAGGAACACATTCACATCCCTAAGAAAATATGTGTACTCCTGAGCCATTGAGAGTTAGAAACCTACATGTCATCCTGGTTGTCACCTCAGTACTTATTGAGTTTACATGCCAAGGAACATGTGATTTTTCTTGGGAATGTGCATGCATTCATGTGGGCATGCATTCCTAATGGCCCCATTGCAATATTTGAAGCCATAATATTTTCATGCCCACCCTATGCTATTGGTGCAATGCTCACTCAACAAGGAAATTTGATGGTCAATCACAGTGAAACATTATATGATATTTTATGTATATACATTATTTATGATAAGACAATGTACTCCATTATGTAGGTATGATAACAGTGTCATAATTGAATTTTTGGGAAGGAGATGATCATACATACTAATAACAAGAATTTTTATTTCATGCAGATGTAAATAATGTTACAAAATCATTACCCTTATAAATAGTCCATATACTTACAACAATTCCACTTGAACATCAAGTAAAAGAACTGCATCACCAACCATGTTTTAAACTACCTTAGATAGCCCCTGGTTGTGGTGTTAACCACATTTCTTAAATCTTGTGGTCATTAGACCTCTAGGGAGCCATAACCATACAATATTGACTCTAACTTTGCTGCTATACACCAAACACTAATTGTAGGTAAAAAAAAGTTCCATATTTCCACCTCAAGGATGTACTTTTATGATACGTAGGTCACCTTTGTTTTGCTTCAATTAAGTGTGCCAAGCTAATTTGGAAGTAACATTATAATTGGGTAGCTAGTAACTTTGATGTGGAGAAGACAATACTAGCGCTTCAGAAGTATTTTTAGTGGCTAAAGCTTTCATAATATGTCCATTGATATATTAGATCACGCACTTCTCATTCCATTGCTAAACCATCTATCAAGAAACATGGGTTGTACAATCGTCTACCTACCCTTGAAAATCCTTGGGAGTCAGTATCCATGGATTACATGTAAGGTTTACCCTCCATTATGAATGGAAATAATGTGTGTTTTTTTTATTCCAATTGATTCTATAAGATGACCATCCTAACACCATGCAAGAAGAGTATCATAGCGAAATTGACTACTAAACACTTCATTGAGCATGTTTGGATTCATTTTTAGCTACCTCGAACCATTATTTTAGACATGGATAATATGTTCCTCTATACCTTTCTATCTAGCTTAGCCTCCAATGGATACTGAGTTGAACAAATCGATTTCCTTTCATCCCCAAATAGAGGAACAAATAGAACTGGTCAATGGGATGGTTGTTGTTAGTGTAAATATTTCAGGAAGATGTACCAAAAATAATTCAGTTAAGTCACAGATGATAAGTGACCCTAACAACAATATATGTTTATTTTCACTTCATATCTAAAATAATAAAATAATAAATCCCTAAAGAAAAAATAGTGTATGCGATCCAGAATACGAAACAACAAAAAATATTTGATGCAATAACCCAATAGAAGAAGACATTTTAAATGAATAATATTTTAATAAAATTACTTGGTGAAGAATATATACAACAAGGGTCTGCAAATCCCCCTCCATGACATGGGTCCCTTGATGTCCTTGTGCTTTAACAATTTCTATCTCTCTCAATATGAAAAAAAAACCAAAAAAATGAATGGAACTCAAGTGGGAGCTCAAATGTGAAAAGACGATAGTGGTGACGATGATAGTGATCATGGTGAAGAATGAACGGAAAATCCTCTTATTTATAACAAAGTATTGGGCTCAATTAGTAATTGGAAAATAATAGAATATTATTGTATCAAATCAAAATATAACCATTAGGAATACATAATTATATTTTTTGGAGAGGGAAACAATATTCAAAATGGTCAAATATCTTTATTTAGAGGTAATTAACAAATAAAATGGTTTATTAATTACTTCGCAAGGATTAAAAAAGGTGTGAAATTGAAATAATTATTAAATAATGGTTTAAAAATTATTCCAAAAATATAATTAAGGAATAATAAATAAATAGTGATTTATTTAATTATTAGTAGGCGATTTAGTGAAATGTGATAAGGAATAATTATCCAATAATGATCTAATAATTGTTCCTAAAAAAAATTAAATAAATTGTTAAAAATATGTAACTATTTTCAAATTCCACTTTGGAGATCTCACTTTATGTATATAAGGATTGCATTGAATTCCTCTTTTCTAGAGGACCAAAATCGACCTAGAGATTTCTCAAATCGAATAAGGGAAAGTGTATTTAAATACCAAGTGCATATTTGATAAGGTTGGCCATAAAGCAAAGTGGACCCTCTTGGAAGGATATAAATACAAGTGTCATCAACCTCATTTGTACATCATCATGAGACACTCTTCTATCTTGGTTTTTGGATCACAAGGGTCCGAGGCTCGTACAGGGAGGAATAAGTTCACTCTAAGGAGAAATTTCATGGTCTGAAGCTTTCATTCTAGGATTTTGGTCTAGAGTCATAGGCACACCACAAGATGGATCCGACTACAACTGATTGTGCAAAATCTCATCTGTGCGATTGGAGCCTTCTAGTCGCACGTATAATCTCCATCCATGAAACTGAGAGTTAAGGGTTCAGTTTTCAGTTGTAGACCCTGGTCGCTCTAATGACATGCTTAAGGGAGGGAATGGGTAGCTATATTCGCTCGGATGACTCCTCCTCCATGCAAATGGGACATAAAATATGAAATATCAACATTCCATAGTTTTCTCTCATTCACTGCAGAGTTTGGAAGTTGACCATAGATTATGAAAGTTCATTACTGTCTTCAGAATCAGGGTTTTGAGTATAAGCATTTTTGGTTTCATTTCATGGATGTTGTAGGTTTTTTGTTGGATTTTTTCATAGATGAAGATATGGATCATTGTACTCTCTTTTTTTTAATCATTTGATGACTATCTAATAAGAAGAATAATTTGAGAGGGTTTTCCCCATAGTGGGTTTTTCCCTGGTCTCCGACCAATCCTGGTATATCTATGTGTGAATGTTTTTATTCTATTATTCCTTTATGTTTTGTTGCATTGATGATGATGATGTTGTTATTTCTATATAATTTCATATACTGCTGAATAATGATGTAAATATAAATGATTTTATAATGTTATGGGGTGAATGTTATGAGTTAATGAAGAAATGCAATTATCAAAGCAAATAAAAATTAACATAAATAATGATTTATTCAATTTTTTTTTGTCTGTCAAGTTCTATGTGATCCTCCAGCGGGCTTGAATTGTGGCTTGAGTAGCCGCGACCCAGGAGCATCTAATCCATCAAAGTCACTTGGGGATCGCACCCAACCTAGGCCACACCAACCCTTTTACTGGCTGGAATTTATAGCATGTCTCCTCCTCTAGCATAGGGCACAACCACCCCCCGGTGAGGTTTGATCCTGGGTCGCCTTGATGACAAGACCCATCCTCAACTGGTTGTGCTAGTGGGACTTGGAGATCTATTCAATTATTCTCATGGGGTTTTTTAATTTCAATCATAAATAATTAAAAAAAAAGGTTTACTAAATTATTTCCTATAGTGAAAGTGATTTTACTATGGTAAAATTAATCCTACGTGGTGTATTTCAATCCACCTAGTTAGAAATGGCTAGGTTATAATTTTTTAGGCGATAATAGATTTCCCGCCAACGTACGAGTGTCAAGAGAAAATCGTATGACCAAAATAAGTTGTAGGTTACACTTCCACGAGACACCAAAGGGGAGAGAGAGAGAGAGAGAGAGAGAGAGAGAGAACTAAATAATCACAAGGAAGGAAGAAGGAATGGATGGGTTGAGACCTACTAAACTAATATAACTCTCCCTTTATTTTTGAATACATGATCTCAATTTAGGTGGGGGAGGCATACCCACAGCCATTGAGATAATTGAGTACAAACAATAATTGTGCGCCCAACAATGTGGGTACAAGAAATAAAGTACATAATACATAATACATGATATGCTGGAATAAATGAGTCATAAAGTGATACAATAATACAATGAGTTCCATATAAATAATGTTCCTATAAAAATATAGGCCAAGGATGAATACAATAACATCATTTTATCTGAGAACATGAGACATAATGTCCCTCAAGATGACATGGTGAGGGGGAATCACAACCAAAGAATCCTTGTTTAAAAGGAAAGGGCTCTAAAGATATGAATGGATCATTTGAAGTATAAATGTGTGTTATGGGCACCGTAAGTGAATGGAACTGAACTAATCAAATCTACGGAACTGCATCTGAGGTTGGATCATAATTTTCTATCATTTGGGCATGTGAGGTGTTACCTAAAGGGCCACCCCCTTATGAAGTCTGGAACATCTCAAACACACCTAGGAAATGTTGGGAAAATTAGATGGATCACTGTACCATCAAGTGTATGATTCTCGATCGTTTGATAATGAGTTGGAGTCGAACAAGAGATAAAAAACCAAGTCAAAGGGAAATAATGATACCCTTTTCTTGATCCGAGGCACCGAAAAATGATGAAAGTTGGAACCAAGGTACACTTCTCACTATACCACACTTCTAGAATAAATGTGTTGAACTCGACAGAAGAGGGACTGCTAGAGTGGAGGCAATGAGGAATCATCAACAAAGGCATGAAGGATCATAGTAAAGTGGTTGGTGGAATGACATGAGGGACGATGATGGAAGGATACAAGATGAGAGGGAAAATTATGACTTATCTTGACAGATCATGATATGCATGGTTGATTTGGAAGTGACTGACTATATTCTAGAGGAGATTACCAATTACTTAGATAGAGGCTTTTCAAAGACAAAGCGATATAGTTTCAAGAAAAATATGGGAAAAATTTGATGAATGCTACTCAAATATGGATGGAACTTTGTAACTGGACTCAATGGGTCTCAGAACAGACTCCATGAATTAAAGGGTGACTCATCTTGGATGCTCTAAATAAGGGTGACTTGATGATGATGCCACATGGGAGAGGCCCAAAAGGGGACCAAAAAAAAAAATTAAATAAGGCCACTCATGACAAAAATTGATACATGATTCAACAAGTGAAAAGGTAAAGTGGTACCAGAGTACAAGTGGCTCATATGGAGAAATTCGATTTTAAGTGGCGACAAAGTGAAACTTCATGAAAAAAATGGCTTCCTAGTGAAGTGTCAAATTACCAAAAACAAGTGGAAACCCATTATAGAACTTGGTGAGAGCTTTCCAACGGTGGAGATGTTTCATCAAACGGAGCTATGGTTTGGTCGCAATGGGCAACAAAAAAACCAGGGTTTTTCCTATAAAAGGGTGTCTTACCCCCAAATCTAATTCATTTTCATAGTGAGTTGTCGAAGAATTTGGAGAGGAGGAGAAGGCCCTAAATATTGACGAGATATTAGTGGATAAACTGACCATCGTAAATATATGAGATTCAAGAGGTTATTTGAAATGGGGATGAATAATGGTACTAGATTCGACACTACCAAATGCACTAGGAGGGTTGGGGAGAATTTTCTTCTCCTCGGCTTTAAAAATTAGATGACCTCTAACATTGGAGGGCAATGTAATTTCCATAAGGTGGATGTGGTTCGAATTCATGGGTTTGAAGTAAGGGGTTATTGAACCAATCGAACTCACCATGGATGAAGTCTTTGGACTCCACAACATATTGATTATGGGTTTGTTGTGGAAGGAAGTACACAAAATGGTGCACATCGTCCCAAGGATAGTCAGGGATGGTCATAGCTTCTGTGATGTATTCATCAAAATGAAAGATGGGTAGATTAGAGTAATAAGGACAACATGAGGAAGAACTACCTGAGGCATATTCATGAGATACAAGGTTCACATGTGCATCTCGAAAAAGGGGAGACAGATGACTAGTAGATGAGACATCTACCGATGTTGAGATCAAAGTGTTCATCAAATAAGGTTCAAAAAAATCAAAATATGAAATTCCATGAGATTCCCAATACATCAATCCCATGGGTGATGACAAGTAGAGAATAAGGGAAGCACTATCCATCATCTCGGCATCGGGAGGACGGATCACGATGTGTAGTCGAGAGACCTCATGTTCTAGCATACATTGGGACCAGAACCCGCAGGTAGAGGGGAGGTGGAATCACTGTGAGAAAAATGCAACTCATGAAGTACTTGAAGTGTATCACTAAAGTATTCGAAATGGGGACAATGACAGGAACGATTTCTATACTTATAACACAAAGCACAAGCATGATTCATGTGTAAGGATCTGTTCTTCTTAGATGACTCAGGTAAGGTGACATGGACCTTAGGAATATTGGAGTCAGGAAAGGTATTAGAGACCACATTTTTGATATGAGGGAGCTTAGGAAAACTATTGGTGGCATGTCCAGGCTTAAGAGGAACTAGAGTTGTTTGGGGTTCCTTTTCTTTGGTTCCTTTTTTCTAGGCTTTTCCCCCCACACTAGATGATTTCGTAATAGGAATGGCTTCATGTTGAGGTTTTTGTGGAACTAAAGAAAAGGAATAGGTAAGAACAATAGGTTTGACTGGGTTCATAGTAGGGTAAGGTTTGAGTTTCTTACGATGAGTGTTTGTGGGAGGATCGATGTACCAAACTAGGATCCCTAAGGTAATATTTGGTAGACTCAATGTATCCATAACAGATGTAGAAAATATTCTAGGTGGATGGAATAAGAGAGGTATTTGACCTGAAAGGTAATGACCTGAAGGAAATTCTCTTGGATGGTTAAGAACTGGGGGAACGGTTCCAATAAGGAAATGGGCGTGGAGGAATTGTACCTGAAGGTTGGGTTGAATTAGGAGCAACATGTTGTGGAGGGGTTGGCTACTATGAAGTTGTATGAGACTACTTGTTGGAAGCTTGTGATGCTTGAAGCATGCAAACACTGGAAGAGCTGGGCTCCGGAGGGGTAGGAAATGAACCATAATAAGCACCAAGAAGCATGGAATCTTTGTAGACTCCAGGTAAAACATTGGTGAGGGACGAGATAGTATTATTTCCAGTCATTGATGAGATAGTGGACTAAGGGTAAGTCTCAAACTTAGGATCATATTAATTCAACTAATTGATTGTGATGATCTTTCCATTATGAGGAAATCATATCTTTTGAACTATGAAAAATGCGATGAAAAACATGGCATAGGTGTAACTACGACCCAAGAGGATGTTATAATCTAATGGGGCATCAATGGCCTCGATGTCAATTAAGATTGTGTTATCAGAAATAGTGATTGGATAGTTGTGATATAAGCCAAGGGGTTGTGATGGATGGTCGTCCCAAGCACGAAGAGTGATGGTGGATGAGACAAGTCAAATGAACCAAGTTGCTTCCAAATACTAGTGTCCATCACATAGGTGGAGGTGCCTTCATCTATGATACACCGTTGATTAGTATCGTTTCTTATGGAGACTAGTATTTGAAAGGAAATATATGAAGAAAGGGGGGGATGTTCAGATTTTTCAATGTCAAAGGAAATCATGCGATGGTTAGATGGATCCATAGCACCCGATGCAGAGAGTAGAGCTTTCTGTTGGGATGGGCACGTTTGGAGGACTTCTAGTGTTGACATGGCAATAGGAGATTGTTCCAAGTCATATATTATGCTATAGGTATGGAAAAATTTAGCAGAAGAAACATTTTGATGTAATGGACCTTTGGGGATATTAGGGATAACCTCTACCTTGGGGGGGGTTTTTAAGGTACGATTGGATGACAAAAAAGGCTCAGTGGAAACTTGAGGTTGGGAATCAGTCATTGACTTAGCAGGTGGCTTGTCATATTGGTGTGACCGAGTCTGAAGTTTGATTTGTTCAATATTTACTTCCTCGGAATTCATCATAGGGATCTAATAATCACTGTGACCAAATTGTGAAGGTTAGGGAGCTAAATGACCTTGTGTAGGTTGGGCAACGATATATCCTTTAGGAGAAAAAGGATTGTAAGCACAACCGGCTATGATGAAGCAGGAGGAGGAGGAGGTGGAGCAATGGGTTGAGGTCCTCTAGAAGCAACTACTTGAGCTTCTCATACTTGGTGAATCTAAGGTAAAAGGGGACACTCGTGAGTATAATGGAAAAATAAATCACTACATGAACAAGGTTTGTTCGTATGAAGAGCCTTGTTTTTCTTGGGTTGTCCACCCTATTTTTGGGTTGTAGGATTAGGCTCGCCTCCTTGAGGTGAATTAGGTGGTGGACCTTGGTTACCCTGATTACCTTAAGATAAATAGTTTCGGTTACCTTTCCCCTTGTTCCATCTCTTAGGTTTGGGAGGATTGGTTGTGCTTTGATGAGAATACATTTTACCTTGATGGTGCAGAGGATTAATTACGAAAACACACATAAAATTAATTAATTAAAATCACACTCCAAAACATTGATTTTCCTAAACAATTACATGAATATTTATTTAGAGGAGATAAGTCTCTCTAATATCCTCAAGAGAAACTTCCTCCTACATATTTGGAGGAATTTGAGAGATATCCTCTCAACTTTAGGATTCTATCCTAATTTCCCTATCTCCTAATTATTTCTATAATGACTCACTAATTCTAGAAACTCCCAGGTTATTTAATTAAATAATTACATAAAATTAAACATGAGATGCTCATGCATCATACTATCAGGGAAGAAAAAAAATGCAATCACATGTTTTGTTCCTAAAGTTCTTGAATGATGTTACCATATTTTGAAATCTATGTTGTTTTTGTCCAAGTAGCATCTTCGACTGGTTGATTCTTCCATTTGACCAAGTATTGAACATACTCTTTCTTTCTAGTCCTTTTAGCCACTCTTTTATTGATGAGGGATTCAATCTTCTTTTTTCATGCTGACGATTGTTGTTTCTCCCATTGAACCAGCACATGGATTTGTACTTTTTTGGCATTAGATAATGTCTCCATTTTTTTAGATTTTGTATGATGGCATAAAAATTTTTATCATAAGAAGAGTATTTTTTTCTTGATCTTATTAAGTTTTTCACTAAAGTATGCAACTGGTTTTCCTTCTTGACTCAAGACAGCTCCTCTGAATGCTTTTTGGAATTGGCCAATTTATTATGGCCTTCACTTTTTCCTGATTCACCTTTAAGCCTTATCTTGAAATTACAAAACCCAAGTACAATAGTTTTTTTGATTTCTTGAGAATGTTTTCGCATTCTCCATTTGTCGTCCTTCTTTGGAGTTAATACTTTTGGAACAACACATGGAATTAAACTTTCTTGAATGAGACCTTTATCCAACAATTCTTGTACTTGATTTTTAATTTCTTCATTCTCCTTTGGAGTCATTTTTTAATTTTCTTTGTTAGGAATTATAGCACCTAAAATGAGATCAATATGATGGTTAATACTTATAATGGGAGCAAATTCATCAGGTAATTCATCCACTACAATATCAATAAATTCATTCAACATGTTTTTAATTTCTTCTGGAAGATCATTCAAATTTGTACCTGTGATAACTACCTTTCTCTTACCAATCAAGAAAAAAATTGTTTCCTCATGCTTGATTTCTTGAAGAAATTATTTCCCACTAAGTAACATTACTTTTGATTCGTCTTCTTCAGATTCTTTTTCATTCTTCAAAGGAAAAAGTGCCTGCTTTTCACCATCCTTCTCAAAAGTGTAAGCATTGTTCTTCCATCATGCATTTCTCTCATGTCATATTGCCATGTTATTCCAAGCAAGATATGGCACACATCCATAAGAATAACATCACAAAGAACGTTATCCTTATAACATCCTATTTGAAACTCCACTTCACATTGTTCATTAACTAATATTTGATGTCCTTTTGGCAACCATGAAACTTTGTAAGGAGTGGGATGTTTAGTTTTATTTAAATTCAACTTTTCTACCATTTCTGTGGACACTAAATTATCGTTACTCCCACTATCAATGATAACTTTACAAAATTTTCCTCTTGATTTACAAATAGTTTTGAACAATGTTTTTATTTCTGTGGTTTCCTTTACTTCTTCAACATCCTTTAATAGAGTTATTTTCATCATTAAATATTCACCAGTTTCATGTACATTTTCATGTGTAGAGAATTTTACACTTTTTAAAGTATGAGGGGTTTCCACAGTGCATTATATTAGATATCATTTTTTGGGATTCAACTGCATTAATTAAGTCATTCATCTATGACCATTTCATGAGAGGTAGTTGTAACTGACTAATTTCTCATGATTTTTGAATATTCCACTTAGCACTCATTGCATCAGGTGCTTCCTTGATTGGAAAATATTTCTGGACACTAATTAGCCTTATGAACAACTTTGTTACATATATAACATCTTACCATAAAAGATTGACTTCTACCTCTTTGATATGGTCTTCATCCTCTAAAATCTCCTCTTGATGGTTCTACATGTTGTGATTTGTTGCCTTCTTCTCTTTGAAACCTTCCACTAAAACTTCCTCTACTTGATTGTCCTTTGCGTGGTGATCCTCTATTGAATTGTCCTCTTCCTCTTTGACTCTGCTTCCATGCCAATTTTTCTTCAATATTAAGGGCTATCTGGTAAGCTTCTTCAACAGTTTTTAGATACAAAACATTTAATTCATATTTTATTTCAAATATCAGGAAATTAATATACATTGCTAAATTTTCTTCATCTGATTCCATATGACTATATCTTATACTCAATCTATAAAACTCTTATGTATATTCTTTTACAGACATAAATGTCTGCTTGATATTGTGAATTTGGCGAAAAATATTCAATTGATAATCTCAAGGAACAAATTTATATTTGAGCTTGGCCACCATTCGATCCGAACTAGTGACCTTCCCTTTGTTTCTATTTCTCCTTTCAGTTTGCACGATATCCCACCAAAGTGCAGCATGTCCCTTTAATCTGATCACTGCGAACTTGACCTTCTTCTCATAGGCTACATTCTCATAGTCGAAATATTTATCCATGGTATTAATCCAATCGATCAATTAATTAGGATTTAAATTACCTTCATACATAGGCATGTCCAATCATGGCTTGGTACCAATTCCCGTGATGAATTTGACCATCCTTTCTTATGGAGTTTCTTCTTGAGCTTCTTCTTTTGAGCTTTCTTTTGCTTCACTGACATCATCGATGTCGACATCTCTTTGACATGTTGTCTCAAATGCATCCAATATGGTTCTAATATGTCTTACTTCATCAAGCAAGACTTGATTTGCAACTGGTCTTCCTTGACCAAATCCAGGTCCTATAACTCCTCTTACTCTATGGGTCATTCTTATCTTTAAAAACTTTACAATTTTTTCACTTAAATTCTCCCCTTTAATAAGTGACCAAACACATTTTAATGTAAATACTTTATCTTAAAATAAATAATTTATGAGTTTTTAAAATAAAGTATTATAAAGTGCCTATTTAGAGCACCAACAATTATCCAAATATTCAATTATATAAAAATTCTCACTTACAATCTCCACTCACATCCAATAATATCCATTCATATATTTCTCCACTTATTTAAAAAGAACCATCAACATGAAAGTTATTATTATTCTTTACTTTCTTAAAACTATCCAATCCATGTATGAGAAAGTAAAAGTTTTATCCACTTCAAAAATTCACCTTCTCACACAATTCACATGATCATTAAAATTTACCTTTTCACACAATCCACCTAATCATTAAAAACCACCTTTTCACACAATACACATGATCATTGCTCATTAATATGAAAACTTCACAACACACCAGCTATATATATGAAGGTTGAATATTAACCAATAGAATATCACTCAACTTTTAAATATTTCTCACCATTGGTCTTTTGGTTTCTTTTTCGGGCAACACCTCTTCAGCAGAAAAATGTGCAGTCGCACAAGATGGGCTCAACTCTGGTCTCCACAATATATCCACAAAGTTCTCATAGTGTTGTACAAGCCACTTGAATATTGTTTAAACTCGGACTTCAATGAAAATTTGATGCAAACAAGTTCAAAGCATATCTCCACAACGAAATAAATTAATACTTTATCTCAATTTAATTCATACTTAAGGAAATTTCAACCGACTGCATCCATATATTTATTTCATGCCCAACACGAGTTGTTGTGTTGCATACAACGCTCGAACCTTCCAGCTTGTATGTCTACAGAATTACGCAAACAACAGGGTAATCAATCACGTTGTTCAAAATAATATCATTGGAGCTTCAATGAATGTTCCAGGCTCTGCTCATTATCTTCTTTCTTGCCCTTTCGACCTGCTCTCATAGGCAGAAAACCTCCTCACAGTTTTCTTCTCACACGCAGAATATCTCCTCATGGTTACGCAGAAAACTTCACCAATTGATGCTCCAATGTTCCACATCAAATTTACATTGGATCCTTCTCACACACAAAGCTCCATGTTGCCTTCTCCTTTGCAAGAAATCTTGAATCCTATCTAAAGTAATGCTCCTTCCTCTTTCCAGTTTATTGTGGACTCTCGAAAATCACTTCACAAAAAAAAAAAAAACAAACTCTTCACCATTCGCTCACTTCTTCATGGAGTCATCCTCAGCTTTGATACCAAAAATGGTGGAGAGGATTAATTACTAAAACACGCATAAATTTAATAAGTTAAAATCACATTCCATAACATTGATTTTTCTAAAATATTACATGACTATTTATTTAGAGGAGAGAAGTCTATCAAAGCTCCTCAAGAGAAACTTCCTCCTAGATATACATCCTCTCAACTTTTGGATTATATCCTAACTTCCCTATCTCCTAATTAATTATGGAATGACTCACTATTTCTAAAAACTCCTAGGTTTTTTAATTAAATAATTACATAAAAATTAAACATGAGATGCTTCTGCATCACTTGAGGAGGAGTTTTTTGTTGTGGAAGAGGTGGAGAAGGCATGGGGGGCTGGGGCATTGTTTCCATTAAAGGGGCTTGAGCACCAGGCGGTGCATACGCATATTAAGGATAAGGGGAAAAATTAGGATAAATAAGTGGAGAAACAATTGGCCCTGGCATCTGCTAATGCAACTTGGGATATGAATTCGACGTGATGGGACCTGGATAAGTGTTACCATGAGAAGGACTGGGAGGGGGATAGGTGTAAGAGGAACTGGTCCCCCAGGGTTGACCATAAATCATCGGAGGCGAAGCATATGGTGGAGGTTAAGGGTGTAAAATGGTTCCAACAATACCATCTTCGGCATGAGATTCTCCTAGTGTATTATCAGCACTGGGTCGAGGTGGATCAGAAAGAAAAATATAAATTTATCCTGACTATGCATAGATCAGGTCATATTTCAAAGCTACTTGGAGTGCATATTCCTCAGACTGAGGGAAGTGTGTGAGGTGACATATCTACCTAGGGGGCCAAAAGCGATCTAAGGAACCAATCCATGTAAATACAGTCTTCAAATTTAGGGGCCCTACACATGCTCCTCCTTCTACGCCATTCTTGAACATGGTCAGATAGCTGTGTCGCGGAAGTTTGATTGAAAGAAGTCAAGGGTCCGAAATCGGTTTCATAATGAAGGGGTAACTGAAAGTAGGATAGAAAGGATTTGTAAAGAGTCGTGAAAGTGTAATGAGAGGCCTTGGGTTGATCTAAATACCACTTTGTAGCATCTCTAGTGAGGGTACAACACTGTTACCGATCAAATAGGTAACCTGACCTCAAAACGGGAACTCTAGCCCAAAAAGACTCAAAAAACATGAAAAAACACCACAAAAACAAAAAGTATGTATTCCAGAACGCACTTCGTTTTTTTTTAAGGTCAAATTTCAACATTTTATAAAATTATGGTAAAAACAAAACTGTTTCTTGAAAAAAGGATTGAAAAAACACCCTCAAAACAAAACAAGTTGATGCTAGAATAACAAAAAAAAAAATGTGTCATACTTTTGGCATTTTTAAAAATAGAAATAACATTTTTTTAATTTTTAAAATTCAAACATTAAAAAAAAAACTAAAATTTAAGAAAAAATAAATTTTAAAAATAAAAACATTTAAAAGCTTAAAATTTAAAAATATATGAAGATACAAAAAAATAATAATAAAAACAAAATAAAAATTTTAATTCGAACATAAAAAAAACCTAAAATTTAAAGGAAAAAAAAATTTAAGATTAAAATTTAAAAAATATAAAAATTAAAAAATAAAAATAAAAACAAAATAAGAATATTAAATTAAAAAAAAAAGAAATTACAAAAAAATAAAATATAGAAATTAAATTAAAAAAAAGAAAGAAAATTCTTATTAAATTTAATATATATATATATATATATATATATATATTTAAAACAACAAATTAAATTTAAAGAAATATATTAAATTTTAATAAATTTAAAAATTAAAAAAAAAAAAAAAACATTATTTAAATTAAAAGTAAAAAAATGAAAAATTAATAAAAAATAAAAAATAAAAATAAATGCAATGAAAATATTATATTTAAAACAATATATATTAAAAAAACAAATAAACTATAAAAAATAAATTAAATTTAAATTATAAAAAATAAAATATATATATGAACTTAAAATATATATATATATATATATATATATATATATATATATATATATATATATATATATATGAACTTAAATTAAAATATGTATATATATATCAGATTTTATTAAATTAAAAAGAAATGTTAATATTAAAATAACAAGTTAAATTTAAAAATAAAAATATTAAATTTTAATAAATAAATGAATAAACAAAATAAATTTTGAAAGAAAAAATAAATTTTAAATATAAAAGAAAAAGAAAACATTGTTAAAAGAAAAACTTTAAAAATCAATTAAAAATAGAACATTGAATAGATATATATATATATATATATATATATATATATATATATATATATATATATATATATATAAATTTAAAAACAAATTAATTTAAAAAAATTAAGTTTAATTAAAAAAAATCTAATTTTCAATACACATTTTTAATTGAAGTAAAAAAATATAAAAAATTTATATAATTAAAAAAAAAATAATAATAAAAAAGTAAAACATTTAAAAAACAATATTAAATCCAAATAAATTAAAAAAAAAAAAAAATTATTAAATTTTATAAAATTATATTAAAAAACTAAACGTAAAACTTAATAATAAAGAAAAATTATGAAAAAAAAAAAAAACAAAATTTAATAAAAATTATTAACCATATATATATATATATATATATATATATAATTAACAAAAAATAAACAAATTAAAAAAAAATTAAAATTGAAAAAGAAAATTTAAAAAAAAAATTTAAAAATTAAAAAAAAAAAAACAAAATAAAATAAAATTGAAAAAAAATAAAAATTATTTTAAATAAAAAAACTTAAATAGAAAAAAAATTTAATTTTTTGCAAAAAAAAAAAAAAAAAAAAATTAAAAAAAGAATTAAAATAAACGGGTATTAGTGGAAGCGTGCATGAAGTATTAGTATTAGTACCAAGTCCCTTCATGCATTAACGACAATGAGCAGAATCTGCGTGAAACAGCCTGTGAGAGGCGTCGGGGGCACCGGCCAGCGTCTGAAACGCCGGCCCTCAGTGACATGGGGCAGCCCAACTAGCCTCACAGCCGCCCGCTGCCCCCACCACCACCATCCTGTTATTTTTTTTTAATTGATTTTTTTTTTTTTTTCCAAAAAATTAATTTTTTTTTTAATTAAATTTTTTAATTTTTTATTTTATTTATTTATTTATTTATTTTTTGGTTTTAATTTATTAATTTATTTTATTTAAATTTTCTTTTTCAATTTTAATTGTTTTTTTTTAATTTGTTTTTTTTGTTAATTTTAAAATTTGTATTTTTTTTTCTCTTATTATTATTTTTTTTAATTTAAATTATTAATTTTTTTTTTTTTAATCTAAATTTTAATTTTGTAATTTTAATTATTTTTAATATATATATATATATATTTTGTTTTATTATATGGTTTTTTTAATAAGTTAAAAAAAAAATGTTTTTGATGTTTTTTCTTTTTGGTCAATTTTTGTTTTTTTTCTTTAAATTATGTGTTTTTTTTTTCAAATTTTCTCATTTCCTTTGATATAATTTCAAATATTTTTGTTTTTTTTAATTTATTTTTGTTTAAATTTTTTATTTTTACGAGCTATTTTTGTTTTTTTTTACATTTTTATTGGTTTTTTTTATTGTTTATATATATATATATATTTTATCTAAGTTTTGTGTTTTATTACCAACATGAAAATCACCACTCTAAAAAAAAGGTTGATGCAGCATCAATACGTTTCGAAATTAGCATGAAAATCAACACTCTAAAAAAAAAAGGTTGATGCAGCATCAATACGTTTCAAAATTAGCATGAAAATCACCGCTCTAAACAAAAAAAAGTTGATCTTTGCATAATGCAAACTCAAAATTAGCATGAAAATCATTAACATTTTAAAACAATATTCATACTTCATAAATAAAAATATTAGAGTGTCAAAAATGTGCACCAAAAAAAAAAATGGTGATTCTGCATCACCACTTTTCAAAATCGGGTGCTTTTTATGCTACCAAAAAAAAGTAGGTAACATTGCAGTTACCTATTTCATCAGTAACATTGTTGTACGCTAGAAGAGGCGAAGACGAATGGAGTCTTTAGTGATAGAATTGGATGAACACCACATATCAAATTAGTGAACATGATTTGTTGGATCTTCTACAGGATTTCCTTCAAACTTGGGTATATTGGAAGGAAGCTTGGTAAGCATAGCAAGCCAATTGGGTTCACGGAGAAGAGGGTCATTGATAATCTGACTAGAATTAGGGAGACTCAAGCAAGCCATAAAGGGTAACAAAGGAGGAGAAGTGACCATATCAGTAGAGGTTGTACTTGTGGGGTTATGTTGGTTACCACCTTATTTTACTTCACCCTCCTTGGTTCCTAACATGGTGGTGGTACAGGGTTGGGAATATGTGGAATCAAAGGAATAACTAGAAGAATCAGCAGAACTAGAGTCAGAATGAAGACTCGATGGAGGACTAGGAGGTTGAACTCTAACTTGAAAGGGGGGAGTAATATGTCCTAATGGAAATTGGAGGAAAGGCAACAAATCATCCACAACAAATGCCTAGGGGGGTGCAATGATATCAATAAAATAATGACACAAATGTCTAAAGGATTATCGGATAAAAAGAGAAAAATATAGAAAGAAAACATCTAGTGCAGTGGTTCCAAGTCTAAAAGAACTATATTAAGATGCTACTCTAATTCAAGAAAACAAGTCCTATCAAAGAAAATGACTTCTACCCTATCGGTGATATAAATCCCCAAACAAGCCCTAAATCTACTGTTTCAATTGGCCTTCCAAAATACTTCTTACTTGATGGAATGTGATCCCCGCAAGCATAGTTTTCGAGAGAAATGTGGGGTGGAGAACCAACTGCTACCCATAGCCAGTCCTATAGGGTGTAATCATATGATTGGGCACTACGGTTAACTTCATCCCACGGGGGTGGTCGAGTCTTGAGCTTCTCGGTGATCAACCTGTTAGGGTCCTATAATAATAGGGTTCATAAATTTTGAATTTACTTTGATAGTCTTGTAAATATGTACATACCTTGCTTTCTGCAAGTTTTTTTCCCATATTTTGAAAAAATGAAAAATAACAAAAAACCAAAAAGAGGGTAAAAAGTCCTAAAAGAAAAATCAAAGGACTTAGAAAAAAATTAGACCCCAAAAGAAAAAAGAAATAATCCCTGCAAGTGAGCAAGTTCAAATGCCACTACTTTTACTTTTACTGCAAGAATAATGATTATGTACAAGGTGTCAATGAATTCCATAATCCATGATCAGTTAAACAGTTAAATCTTAACTTTTCATTCTTTCAATTTCATGTTTTAGATAGAGAATAAAAATTTGTCAAACAGTTTAAACTTGACAAATCAGTAGATAGGTAGAGAATAATGAGGAGTTCAATATTTTAATCTGAGCCCTCGGATGAAATAAGGTAGATCTAGATAGTTTTATGCTTTGAAAGAAAAATATTTTAAGGTTGCAAGCCTAAATGTACCTACAAAATGAAGAAAAAATGTTAGAAATAATGTTGGATAGGTAGAAAGCAGTTGAGCAATCATGTAATAAAGCATCATCGGGAAAAATCGCTAATTTCCCCTCCCCTACAAGTATTCAGTATTCTAAACTATCAGTAAAAAAAGGCTCAGAGCATTTCTCTAAATTTTGCTGGGATCGGACCCAAGGCTCGATGACTGATTAGTTAAAAAAATATTGAGTTTGCACCTTAAACCCACATTTGTCAACATTTACCCCTCATTCATACATCTTAATCCTTTTTTTTCCTAAGTAAAACACATTTTTTACTTAGTAAAATTGTAAACCTAAAAATAATTAACTTCATTCCCCTCAAAATCATTCATAAAACCCTAAAAAGGCATTTATCCTAAGTATAAGTGAAATAATACAACAAAGATGAGCAATGCTTTATTTTTATACTTTACTTAGAGGTAACATATACTTTGTTTCCATTTCACTACCATTTTTTCATATCAACAACTAACCTATTTTATTAAAATCCCTAAAACTACACCTACTCGTATATATTAATTCCCTTATATTTAAAATAACCCCCCGAAACCCATTATTTTAAGTTCAGACCAATGTTATATATCCCCATGTGCACAAAATGAAATCCCGCCCTACAAACCCACTGGTCTAAACCTATCTATAAACTAAATCCCCCCCTATAGTATTCAAACAAATGCAAAAACGTTTGAAAAAACTATATAATATAACTGCTCCTGTATATCTATTATTGAAATTTTTTATAAATGTTTTAATTTAAATGTACATTATATTTCCCCCCCGCCATCTTATAACCCAAGGTTTTGAATTAAAAAAAGAATTATTTATAAAATTTAAAACCCATTGCCGCATATGCAATCAGCGCAGTCCCACCTTCCATTCCAATGCAACTCCCAAATGAATCTGGACCCTTCGCATTGATCCCCCAAATCCGACGGTTGACATCTAATATCGCACAGAAAAGATGCACGATCACCCGAGCTCCAAACCTGCATGAAATGGATGGTTTCATAGTTATCTCTCTCTTCCATGTGGCCTTTCCTTACTGGATCGCGTGGGTTAAGCCCGATACCACTTACCACCTCAACGCCATGCGATAACCACTATGGTTTTCAATCCATTAAACTTCGAAACCACCCTCCCCATCGATGCGACCTACATTCAATGCATAACCAATATAACCATTTAACCTTAGAAATGCATTGATTCCTTTATATTCTGCGCATTAACCTAAACCAACTGCACTTCCTTCCCGACTGTAAAAAAAAAACACTCTTTTTAAGCCATTTTCTGCCACTTTTGCGCCCGAAAAACCTGCAACATTTTCCCTAAGACCTTTGAAGACCGTCAAGGAGTTGTGCGTTGCTCCATAGAATCTACAAAAACTGTTTTCCATTCAAAACATCAGAAATTGTTCAAAAGCCTGATAGCTACAAAAAAAATGTATTTTTCTGGAATTTGAACCGTGAATCAATTTGAAAGACCTATAAAGAACAAAAACATAATTGCAGCTTTAGAAATTAATTAAAAGAAGTTGTCAAAAAGCCCCAAAAACAGGCCAAACCCTGTCAAATTTTTCCCAAAAACCCTATTTTTACTATTATGTGCTATTTTGAGGAAATTTGTGAGTTTTCACAGTTTAATGATCTATTTCAAGCTCGGAAATAAGCCAAAAAACCTCTGTAGGTACCCTAAGCCTCTGTGATCCTTTTCAAAAGAGTTTTTCAACCCTATTTCTTAGTCAGAGTCTCTAGAAACCCTTGTTTTCTGTTTTAAACCAGTTCTAAAGCCTCTAAACCTTTTTGACAGGCCTAATTGGACAGAAAACCCAAAGAAGAGACTATACTTTTCCATTCCTATTAAGCCTCTGTTAAAAGTAGATTTCTTCTGCAAACTGTCTAAACTTGCAGAAG